>CANYCX010754261.1:0-11453 GCA_948193385.1 Breynia disticha f. nivosa
GCGTTCTTTTGTGTCCACAACGCGTTCTTTTATTTTTTTCAAAATTTTCTGATTTTTCTTTTATTTATTCTGTGTCAACTTTACGTCAACCTTTCGTATATCTTTATATACTAATATTCTCATATTTATTTTAATATGAAAATTTTTCTGGGATGTTACATGACCTCCCAAGATTACCTCTTGATAGAGAGACAGAGTTTACTATTGAGTTGATCCCAGGTACGACACCTATATCTATACAACCGTACCGAATGGCACTATCAAATTATAGGAATTAAAGAGACAATTACAAGAATTATTTGAAAAAGGATACATTCGACCTAATGTTTCACCCTGGGGAGCACTAGTTTTGTTTGTGAAAAAGAAAGATGGAACACTAAGGTTATGTATAGATTATAGAAGACTAAATCAAGTGACTGTTAAGAACAAATATCCATTACCCCGAATAGATGATCTACTTGACCAATTGCGAGGTGCCACAGTGTTTTCTAAGATTGACTTAAGATCCGAGTATCATCAACTTAAGATAGCACAGGAAGATATTCTAAAGACTACTTTTAGAACTCGGTATGGTCATTACTAGTTTTTAGTTATGCCGTTTGGTTTGACTAATACTCTGGCAGCATTTATGGCACTGATGAAGAATATATTCTAGCCTTACCTCGATCAATTTGTGATTGTATTCATAGATGACATATTTATTTATTCGAGGAATGCGAACGAACACAAAGACCATTTGCGAATTGTTTTGCAAACCTTACGAGAAAAAAAGTTTTATGCAAAACTGAACAAATACGAGTTTTTGATGGATCACATTGTTTTCTTGAGACACATGATATAAGGGCAAGGAATATCGGTAGATCCAAAGAAGATAGAAGTAGTGTTAAATTGGGAACCACCTAAGACTGTTACAGACGTACATAGTTTTCTGGGTATGGCAGGATACTATCGAAGATTTGTAGAGGGATTCTCAATTATAGCTGCTCCACTGACAGGACTGCTGAGGAAGAATATAGCTATTCAGTGGAATGATCAATGTCAGCAAAGTTTTCATGAATTAAAGTACAGATTAACCACTACTCCAGTCCTTATGATTCCTTCGGGCACCAAAGGATTTGTTATATATAGTGATGCTTCTTATCAAGGACTTAGATGTGTATTTATGCAAAACGGGAAGGTGATAGTATATGCCTCGAGACAACTTACACCACACGAGTTGAAATATCTAGTACACGATTTAGAGCTTGCAGCGGTAGTGTTTGCGTTAAAGATCTGGAGACATTATCTTTATGGTGAGACGTTTCAGATTTTACCAACCATAAAAGTCTAAAATATTTGATGACTCAGAAAGAATTAAATATGTGACAAAGACGATGGTTAGAGTTATTGAAAAACTATGATTGTGCAATGGAATACCATCCCAAAAAAGCAAATGTGGTTACTGATGCACTCAGTAGAAAATCAAGTGTTGCTATATCTAGTTTATAATTGACACGCATGAATGATTTAATAGCTTTACGAAGCTTAAATGTGAAATTAGAATTGACAGAATCAAGAGTGTTGGTTGCACAGTTGATGGTTAGACCGATGTTATTAAGAAAGATACAAGTAACACAAAAGTATGATGAAGAGTATGTAAGAATAATTGAGCAGATTGATCAGGGGTTGGAGACTCAATTCCAGTTGGTTGACGAGTTATTGATGTTAGGGACTAGGGTATGTGTACCAGGGATTGAGGGTATCATATAGGAGATACTGGATGAAGCACATAATGCACCTTATACTATGCATCCAGGAATGACTAAAATGTAAAATACCATAAAACAACATTATCGGTGGCCAAACATGAAGAAAAGATGTGGCTAATTTTGTTTCTAGATGTCTGGTATGTCAGCAAGTGAATCTGAACATCAAGTGCCAGTACGAAAACTTCAGTCTTTATCTATACCAGTCTAGAAGTGGGAGAGAATAACCATGGATTTTATGATAGGTTTACCTAAAAAAAAATCGAGTAAGGATCCAGTTTGGGTGATAGTTGATAGATTGACTAAATTTGCACTTTTTCTATCAGAGTCAACTTCTCTTTAGAACTGTTTTTTGAACTATATATGCGAGAGATAGTTCAACTACATGGTATTCTAGTGTTTATAGTATCAGATAGAGATTTGAGATTTACTTCCAGATTTTGGCAGGCGTTATAGAGTACATTAGGCACGAAGTTACATTTTTGTACAACTTTTCATCCTCAGACTGACGGACAGAGTGAGAGGACGATGTAGACTCTGGAGGAGATGTTGAGATCGTGTGCTTTGGAGTTTCAGAGTTCTTGGGACAGGTACATCCCTTTGATGGAGTTCGCTTATAATAATCAATATTATAGTAGCATTGGGATGGCACCGTATGAAGCTCTATATGGATGTAAATGTAGAAGTCCAGTATTCTAGGATAGAGAAGGGGTGAAAATATTAAAAGGACCCAAAATTGTACAAGAAACGATAGAGAAAGTAGAGTTGATGAAAAGTAAGCTAAAGGTACCACAAGAAAGACAAAAGAGCTACTACGATCAGCATAGAAGAGAAATGGAATATGAAATCGGGGATAAAGTATTTTTGA
This sequence comes from Breynia disticha f. nivosa, assembly GCA_948193385.1. Taxonomy (NCBI): domain Eukaryota; kingdom Viridiplantae; phylum Streptophyta; class Magnoliopsida; order Malpighiales; family Phyllanthaceae; genus Breynia; species Breynia disticha. Next base: position 2,614 of record CANYCX010754261.1, read on the forward strand.
AAGTTTCACCTTGGAAAGGAATAATGCGAATTGGAAATAAAGGAAAAATGAGTCCCATATATGTTGGATCATATGAAATTATAGAGCGGATTGATCCGTTAGCTTATTGACTTGCCTTACCTGCAAAGTTAGCACAGATTCACGATGTTTTGTATGTGTGTGTGATACGGAGGTATAGATCAAACCCTACCCATGTTATACCTGAATCGGAAGTGCAAATATCAAAAAATTTAACCTATGGAGAAGAACCGGTACAGATTGTGGATCATAGAACCAAACAGATTCCTATGGTTAAAGTTCTCTGGAAATATCACAATATGGAAGAAGCAACATGGGAAACAAAGGATAAAATATGAAAAGATTTTCCACATCTTTTACATGTACATTTTATTATATTGAGTAAATGCATATACATATAGAAACATTCCTATAGAAGTAGATAAGTTCGATAACAGGAAAAGAACATAGAATTGAATTTCGAGGACAAAATTCTTTAAGGAGGGGAGATTTATAGCATCCTCGTCCCGAATTACTTAACTAAGATTTTAAATAATATGTTTAACAAAAATAAAGATTTTTCCAATAAAAATGATGAAAATAAATGATTAGAAACAAAGATATGAAAGGGTGACATAAGGGAGATAAAAGGATGACATTAAGTAGCTAAGAAAAGGAGGAAAAGCCAAAGAAGTAAAGTACACGTGTTGGAGGCCCATAAACGCTTGGTGGGCATGACCATGTGTAGTTTCATACCCATCAAACGTACTCAACAATTTCTGGGAAAAAATGTATTAAGTTCAGATGCTTCGCGAATCGTTCAGAACTTTCAAACCACCAAACTTCATCCAGAGAAAGGGAGAATGAGACAGTTAAAGAAGGAGAGAGATTGAGTGAGGGAGAGTTAAAATTAAGCAAGGAAAGTGATTTAAGTTATCGAATCAATCGTAGTTTTGAGCTGGGAACCTAGTGGTATAAGCAAAACTGGTAAAACTCGAAGTTTTTGTCAATTTTTACGAGTTTTACTATAATTGTTTTGAGTTTATTATTGATAGAATTAGTTAATAATTAGATAATTGAGTTTGAAATTGAGATAGAAATGTGTTATATTGAGTTATTACTGATTTGAGTAACGATAGGAAAAAGGTTAGGGTTCCGACTAAGGTTTATAAAATTGAGAAGCAAAGTAAATGAAATTGATAGGCCATGCATTAAATTGGTGGTTATATTGGAAAGTATAGGTATATTGTTGATTGCATGTTATTAAATGATTGATATATGTTATAGGATGGCAGCGCAGCCGAGTTGGATGGGACGTGAGTACATACCCGTCTGAGTATTTCAACTGACAGGTGAATATATCTCACTATCTGGCTATATTAAAATGAACGGTTAGATATTTATCTACGATTGAATTGTAAATGATATTGCATATATGGATTGATTACATATGTATGGTTACGAATGAAATGCGAATATGATTTCCACGTACCTAATCGAATATGAAAATGAAATGAAAATGAAAAAGGAAACAGAATGATAATATACGTGCGTACTGATATGATTTCTTATATGAGCTATATGAAATGAAAAGGGAATCGTAGATACGATTCAAATGAAACAAGTACGCAAAACAAAAAAGGCATACGAAAAAGGTACGTGAACGTGTTTATGTTTTCATATGATATGTGATATGATATGTGATATGGAAAGGCGATGGAAAGGTGATAAATGATCAATCATTCGGAGACGGAAGTAGGGCAACAAAAGTTAGGTCCACTTGAAAGTAATAGGGAAGTTAGAGTTTATTATGAACGAGAACATTCAATTCAAACATATACGAATCGAATTCAAAATGAGGTAAAATGAATTGTTCAATGGAATATAAAATGAATGAAAAAGAAAATGCAAAGGAAAAATGAAAAGGATGAACAATATGTACATACGAAATGTGATATGTTGATATGCTATATTTGTATTCTATGAAATGAAATTGAGTTGAAAGAATAGCTCGTATATATGACGGTTTAAGTGATATTATAAAATGAATTAAAGATTACTCACTGAGCCCGCAAATCATGCAACTACGATGTTTGTTTCATGTATAGGTATTATCAGTGATAGAAATTTTTAATAGCAGTGTCAAAGCTTTTCTTTTCTACAGGTTGGACAATTGCTACCCGATCTACTTCTCTCTCTTCTAGTGATGCCGTTAGGATCTTTTGCATACATGTTTCATGAAACAGATTGGCCCTTTGGCTTACAAACTTGCCCTACCTGCAGAGTTAGCACAGATTCACGATATTTTTCATGTGAGTGTGCTCAGGAGATCTAGATCGGATCCTACCCATTTTATACCAGAATCAGAAGTGCAAATTACAGAAAACCTAACCTATAAAGAGGAGCCTATACAGATTGTGGATCATAAAACAAAATAGCTAAAAACCAAACAGATTCGAATGGTTAAAGTTCTCTAAAAAAAATCATAATCTGTAAGAGGCAACATAGGAAACATAGGATAGGATGATAAAAGAATATCCACATCTATTTAAAGGTATTATTTATTCATAATGAGTAATTGCATTTGCATATAGAAACATATGAGATTAGATGTTAACAAAGAAAAACAGAAATGAATTTTGAGGACAAAATTCTTTAAGGGAGAAGATTTGTAACATTCTTGTCCCGAAAATACATATTTGAAGTAATAAGTAAAATCTTTAATTTAAATAAGAATTTTAGTGATAAAATGACAAAAATAAATTATTAGAGACAAGTTTAAGGAAGGTTGAAAGAAGGTTGATGGAAGGTTGATTTAAGTGAACAAAAAATCAAAGCAAACGTAAAAACCAAAAAGTACACGTGGTGGAGGGTGAGAAAATGCGTGGTGGGCACGACCATGCGTAATCCACATCCCACCACGCGTACTTCACTTTTTGCTGAAAGAATATAAGTTTCGGATGATCGAGAAATCGATCAGAAACTTCAAGATCCCAATTAAAGCAAGAGAGAACAGGGGAAGAGAGAGACCATTAAGGAAGAGAGATTGAGTGAGAGAGTTAGAGATTTTTAGCAAAGGAACATATTCGAGTTATCGAATCAATCATAATCTCGAGCCAGAAACCCTGTGGTATAATCGAAGCAGGTAAAACTTGAAGTTTTCATAAATTTTTATGAGATTTGTTATTGAAAGCTTTGAGTTTTCTAGAATGGATCATTGAAACAACTAGAGAATTGAGATAGAATTGATTTAGATTAGAAATTTATGATGTAAAATGAATTCGAAAAAATTCTAGGGTTAGGTTTAGGGGTCGTAAAGTTGAGAAGCAAAAGTAATAAATTTTATAGGGCATGCATTATAATTATTGTTATATAGGATAGTATAGAAAGATTTATATATAATTTATATAGGATGACAAACCCGACGGTCAGGGTAGGACCAGAATACGTAGAGGTTCGAGTATTTCAGCTGACAGGTGAGTAGTCTAACTCACTTAAAAAAAACTTAATATGAAACGGTAGCATCATTAATATATGATTGATTGATAAATGGTAAAATAAAAAATAATGGAACTTATACAATCGAAATATGATTTAGTATCGATGATGAATTTTATATCGTTAAATGGAAATGCTTTCATATATTGCATCAAAATGTATTATCAAAATGCGAACAGGTCTATACGTAATAAAAGTATGAACAAGTACGTTTATGTTCATTTCGATATACGATTGCATGATTGCATTGATTGATATGGAAAAGAGAAATGGATATGATTGATATGATATGGTATCGGTGGAGAGATGGTTTGGTGATTAAATGATCGATCATATTAGAGGAAGCACAGAGAGGGGGATATCGAGCATATTGCATATGAAATTATGTTGTATGACGATTGATAAAGAATAAAGTATATGAATGAATAGATTAAAGAAAATGTAAAAGAACGAGATAATCAAAGACAACTAGATTGAATCGAAGTTTTAACCATTCATACTTCCTTTATATTTTATTAATCTTATACTGAGTATTATATTAATTGATTAATGATTATATTATGTTTTTAAAAGACTATTCACCTGTGATGTTTGTTTCGAGATCTAGTAGAGGGCAGAGATAGAGGTTTATACTTGACAGGTGGGTCGATTGCTACTCTCGGACCATTTTTTCTCTCCTCGTCAGAGCTGGGCCTAGGATGTTTTGAGTGTTGTTGCATGTTTTTCTTGTACATACAATATGTTTTGTGATGGTTTGATACAGATACTTGTTTATTGAGATTGATGATATATATATATATATATATATATATATATATATATATATATATATATCTGAGTTTGATGTTGTTTGAGATTTACTTGTTTGTTGATGCGTTTGTTGCTAGATTAGTTGATAACTGCCTGAGAGTTATTGTTGTGTTCAAATTGTTGTTGCAAGAATCGACTTTGTATTATGGGTATATCTAGGTTATAGTCGTTATATAACAGTTCTACGTAAAGTATGAACTTGCATATTAAAAAATATAAGGGCGTATTAGTTTAACACAAAGTTTAATCCATGGATGTGTTAACTATTGCGATCATTATTCTAAGTGTATAACGGAGTAACTGTGAACTAAATGTACGATATATTTGTATATGTGATAATGATAATAAATGACATGAATATGATCGGAAAAGTTTTTAAAGATTATGAACTTGGTTAGTAAGAAAAGTTATTAGTAAATGATTAAAGTTATTAGTAAATGATTAATACGTCAATAGGAATAGGACATTTTACAGCCCCAACACAAAAATAGCCAAAAATAACAACAGTCTCTTGGGCTACTTTCCAGGGCCACAACCCCGAACAATGTATATGGACTGTCACCCTAAAAAGGCTATTTTCCTATTTTATCAGCTTATCAAGAGTCCTTTGTATTTTAACACTTTTTTTAAAATATTCCCAAAAATACCATCCTTATTTAAGTTCCATGTTTGAGGCAGTTTTCAACAACTTTGATGAAGAACACAATGAAAATCACCACTTAACTGTTGGCGGGAAACACTGGACTGGTTCTTCTGTGACCACATAACATGCAATTATTTCTTATTGGTTCTTCATTATTTTTCGATTGGATTTGATCTAACGCCCAAAACATTAGTGGATTAATTGAAGGGATAATGAAGATTTCTTCTCTCAAAATGAAAGATAGTGAGTAGATGTTCCAATTCTGCTTGTTTGAGATTTTTTTTTTTAATTTGGGATATTTTTGAATTGAAAAGATTATATGAAGAATCTTTGTAGATTTAGTTCATATATAATGTATCAATGTAGGGAATAAAATTATTAAATATGTCATTCTTAGAATTTTTTTTTTAAGATATTATATGTTAAAAGATGATATTTTAAAAATGATATATGTGTAATTTGATCTACAACTCCAATCGATACCCGATTCTTATATTACCATCCTAAAACACCACACTACACAAACATTTTATGCTGAGAGAGCTACCTTATCAAACCAACCAAATAATTTTACTACGAATAAAAACTTTAGCTAGCTGATTTAATCCTCATGATTAAAGAGGTTGACCCAAGTGAAGCCCAGACAGATGTGCAAAGGTGTCGTCTTACAAGTGTGAAGAAAAGCGGCACACATGTCAGCAATGCAAAAATCAAGAAATCAATATAATATTGATCAGTGAGGATGATGGAGACATTGAACTAGAGGATGTAGTTAAGGATGAGTTGAGTATTGTGAATGGTGTCGAGCTTTTCATGAACTAAGTTGTGGGTCTCAGATCCACGAACTCTATGGTTAAAAGGGCAGGTGCAAGGCAAGGAGGTAACTATTTTAATAGACTGGTGCGAATCAGCTTCATATCCACAGATTTATTAGGTAAATTGGGATTGCTAACATCAGACGTAGCCTCATATGGAGTCATAGTCGGTAATAGGCAACAGAAAGGGTTTGTAAGGGAGTGGTATTGGAATTATAAGGCTGGATGTCATGAAGGATTACCTACATATTCGAATAAGAAGTTCAGGCTTGATTTTTGGAATTAAGTGGCTGGCCATATTGGGAGTTACAAGGCCAGATTGGAGGTACTTAGTTTTGTCATTTGAAGTTGGTGAGAAACATGAGTATTGAAAGGAAATTCTAGTTTGAGTAGATCTCTCATGTCCTTAAAAAGTATGGTCAAAGAGATAAAAGGAGAAAAAGATAGGTACCTAATTAAGCTTTACTCTATGGGGGCACAGGAGGCTATAGAAACATAAGTTCTTAAAGAGCAACAAGGGATAGTAGAAAACTTTTTGTCCTGTTTAAAGCACTCAATTGCTTACCTCCAGTTCGGGAAAATAATCATTCAATCATAAGAAGGGATGGAGCCCATCAATGTACAACGATATTATTATCCTCATTTTCAAAAATACGAAATTGAGAGACTAATATCTAAAATGATAGAAGTAGGAATTACTTGGACTAGCATTATCCCTTTTACTAGTCTAGTTTTGCTTGTTAAGAAAAAAGACGACAGTTGACACTTTTATGTAGATTATTGTGCCTTAAACAAAGTTACGATTCCAGATCAATTTCCCACCCCGAATATCGATGGCCTAATTAATAAGCTACGCGGGGCCCAAATTTTACCAAACAAGATTTTAAAAAAGGATATCTTCAAATTTGATTTAAGGAGCAAGATGTGCACAAAACGACCTTTTGTACCCTCGAAGGGCATTACGAGTTCCTATATTGCAATTTGGATTGGCAAATGCACTTGCCACCTTTCAAGTTGTCGTGAACACTATATTCAAGGGGCTATTAAGAAGGTACGTACTTACATTCTTTTATGATATCTTAATTTATGGCTCAACCATGGCAGAAGATGTGTGACATCTAGAAGTGGTTTTAAAAATACTACGAGATAATCAGTTGTTGGTTAATAAAAAGAAGTTTAGTTTTGGGCAACAACATTTGGAGTACCTTGGCCATATTATATCCAAAGAAGGGGTGATAACAGATACTAAAAACTATGAGTTATGAAAGGTGGTCAACACCAAAGAATACAAACAATTTGAGAGGAAACTTGGGCCTAAATGGTTACTACCAATTGTTTGGGGTTAATTACACAAATGACATCATTTTAAAGTCTATCTACACATATGCTATCACTAATTTTTTTCTACAAAAATGGCAGAGTTTTAATTCACTTCAACCAAAATAACATATTTCAATTTTGAGATTAGGTGCCACACGTGAAATTAAATAACTCCATCAATCTGTTTTAATTTAAAAATAGTACCAAAATTAAAGCAATAATTAAGGAATCCAATTACATTTTAAATTAAAGACCTTTAAATTTGAATTCAAAACAACCTAATCATAAAACTTCTGAAACTCTAATTAACCCATCAAATTAAACATTCAGATTCAAAATATTATTCCCCACCAATCAAAACAAAAATTCAGATTCATAATATCATTCTCTACATATTCTTTAATGCAAAAAATCCAAAATAATCACTAGTGGCATCTGTGACGCCCAAATTTAAATACAATTTCATTATTTATTTATTTTTTTTCCAAGAAATGATATCCAAACTCGAACATCATTTGTATTTATAGAAAAATAAAATTTTAAAATAAAATCAAAGTAAAATATATCTGAGAAATAAAATATAATTCCTTTAAATTTAAAACTCATAACTCTTTTCATCAAACCGGTTTATAGAGTTTAAGCAAACCCAAAACCCAAATACATCATGGATTTATACAATACCTTAAAGGTTATGAAATTAATAAACACTGAAAAATTTTACATAAATCATAACCTTTCAAAATACAATGCATTGTGTACTTATCATGTACAAGAAAAATTGTTTTACTGTGCACCGCCTACCTTTTCGTTCAATCGCCGAAATTCTAACTTGCCGAGTAAGGTACTGTTTTACAATCCGAAAATATACCTTCTTTAATTCCTGCCGAGCGTAACATGTAATAAATGCGTGAGTTTTATAAACTCAGTAAGTAACAAAACCAAAATGGTTAATTTCCAAGCATTTCTATATTTGTTCATTTTCAATCACTCAATTTCTAGTATAAATTAATTAATCATATATATATTTTATTGCAAATTCTGAACATACAATTAGTCATAAATATGTTTACAAACTCAGAGTTTATAAATTTACGATGTTTAATATACCCAAGGCAAACAATTTTACATTTTTATTTCAGAACACTGGACAGTACGCGTCCCAACTACGCGGTGTGGAGAGGGAGTACGCGGTGTCGCTCCCACCCCGCGTAGTTGGTACAGAAGAAACTCGGTGTCGTTTACAGAGTACGCGTCGTCGAGACGACCCTACGTACTCGACTCCTACCCCGCGTTCTTTCCTGTTACACCGGATGCATGTTTACCAGGAGTACGCGGTGTCGTGTGGAGTTCGCGTGGTCATAACGACCCCGCGTATTTTACTCCCAACCCGCGTTCTTTACTGCATTTCCGGCTGAAAACATGCCAAAACACTTCTATTTCTCATACAACATTTCCAAACTAACTTCAACTTCATTTTATTCAACTTTCAAAACTAAATTATCAAAATTTACTCCACATTCCATTCTCACATGATTCCAATCAAATTTCAATTAATTCACAGCAAATTCCAACATTTATCATTAATTCAACAATATACTAATTAATACTATGAATTCCTCATTAATTTTTCACAAATCATCCAACCATTTCATCATTTTCCAAACAACAAAATGACCCGTAAATTTCAAATCAACGGCAACATCTCATACCATTCAAAATATACCAAATATCATGAAAATGAATGTGAATGCATGTTC
>CANYCX010754302.1:0-11393 GCA_948193385.1 Breynia disticha f. nivosa
GAAGAACGCGGGGTGGTTCAAAAGTACGCGGGGTGGCCCCAAAAGTACGCAGGGTGGGCGCGACACTGCGTACTCCCCTGAGTTCTGGCTAAAAAATGGAAAATTCACAACTTAGCTATATGTATATGTGTATTTTTATAAACTATGAAGTTGTGAATATATCATATACTATGAATACATATATAATTTGAATTAATATGAATGTTAAGAATAAAATTGAATTGAAATGTACTTGCGTTTGACATGTTCTTTGTTATATAGTTTTATTATATTGAATGAATGTGGATGGTTGTCCATTTGGTAAGTATTACTTATTGAGTTTCGCAACTCACGGAATTTGAAAACCTGCCACGTCCAGCAGATTTCATAGGAAACATTTTGGATCGAAAGGTGAGCAGTTTTGGACGTTTAGACTCACTGTACGGACGTAAAGAAAAGGTGGACGGAGCACTGGAAATTTTCTCTCTCCTGTTTTTCACATGTATTCGGAAAATGTATTTGAAACTCTTTTTGATAAGGGTTAATTTTGAGATATGATTAGTTTAAATTCTTTTCCTATATAACCCTTAAATAAGTTTTGTAAATACGTGTTTGATAATGAAGGATGAATGTATTTATTTCCATATAAATGTGTGAATATTTATATTTCGGAATTTAGGAATTTTTATACTAAACTATGATGTCCAGAATTTAGGTATTTCCTATAAGAAGTATTTATATAATATCGGGAAATATTTAAATTTTGGGCGTCACACTATCAACCTTTAATCAACTCACAATAAACTTCGAATTTTCATCCATTTATCGTCTAACTTATCAATCTAATTAATCATTTTAATTATTTCTTAATTGAAATGCTTAAGGATGAGAAAGTTACAACGTCAACTTGTAATCCACCACATGTCAACCTATAAACATTGTATATGTATATAGGTATAAACTTATAATGCTCTCTGATATGTCATATACATATAATCTATATCATATTATCATCTCTCAAGCATATATATCATCCAATAACAACAAACACCACAACCTATACAATCATCATTCAAATCTACATCTGTTTATCATCAAACATTTGACTAATATGCAAATAAAATATGAAGTCAAACATATGAACAAGTCCAATTGTACTATCTGGAGAGAGAGAGAGATGTTGTGGAGTAGGAGCTGACCCACCTGTGGATATGTGTCTTCAACTCTGGCTATCTACCTAGTCTTGAAAACAAAATATACGAACACAGATTTTATGAGATGCGAGCTCAGTGAGTAATCATTAAATTCTTAATCATAAAATCATAAACAATTTCTGTTCATTTTTATCTTAAACATATCATGTCATTTTCATGTATTTTAGATCATATCAACTGTAGTCATAATCGTGATCATAAAGCATAATTTTTCATATGGAACTATAATACATATCATGCAATCTGTAACAGTCGATGTTGTTTTTCCCTATATACTTCCTCTACAATAATATTCTTCCTTTACGGTATGATCAATCATATAATCACCAATTTACAACACCCTCTACCAATCATATCATCACCAATCAAATCACAACACCAAACACGTATCGTACATTTATATCGTGCAACGTATAAACTATGTGATAATCATAAACGTACCTATTCACATTTCATTTCGTATTTCCTATGCCTATTCACATTTCATTTCATATTTCATGTACCGTCTATTTTCCTTTTTCACATTTTACCATTCAGTAATATTCATATAAATAATCTCGACGAATAAATTGCCATCACATGTAATTTTCATATATCGTGAATCCGTGAAATTATTCAATGGTGTGTATATCTATTTTCATATTTTACCATTTATTTGCAATTCATATCTAATAATTGACTATTCTTAAAAGTGAGTAGGATTACTCACCTGGATATCCATTATATTTGGAGCTCCTCTAGACTCCAATCCTAGTTCGGTCAACTCGATTGACGTCCTATATAACTATATACAAAATTTTCTATCAAAATCAATCAAACAACATATTCATATATATAATCCTATATTAATTTCTTACTGTTTCTTGTACCTATTATAGAAATCAATTTTATACTAAATCTCTCTTTTTCACTCGTAAATTTTTCTTTTTTCCTCTCAAACTCCCCTGCTCTATCCTTCTCTCTATCTCTCGATTCTCTCCTCTCAATCTTTCTATTTGTTTTCCTCCCTTCTACTTCATTTCGATCTTCCTCTACCTTTTATTCTCTATTAATCCACCTCCTGCTTTAGATTCCAAACTTCTCGAAATTGTGTTAGATTTTCCATACTCCACATGTGACCAAAAAGTATAAGAACTCTCCCTCACCATGCTTTTATCAACCACCACGTGTAGTAGACTACGCGTGGTCGTGGCTACCACGTGCAGTCCACTGTGCGTAGTCTGCCACCCCATATACTCCATGTTTTTTCCGCAAAAAATTCCTTATGTATTTTCATACCCACTATCTACTATATACAAACTCATAATTAACCTTTTATATTCTTTGATTTGTCTAATTGATTATTAATCATGTTAATTATTTCATTAATTATAGGGTTTTAGAATGCGAATATTACATTATATGTATATAACAAATCAAAGAGCATGATAGGTTTATACATATATATATATGTATATAGTGTTTATAGGTTGATCTATGGTTGATTACAAATTGATTTGGAGTGTATTACAGATTAAAGTAGTTTCACAGGGAAGGGGCTGTAAATTGATTCAAGAACTGTGTTAAATAAAATAGGGCATGCTAAATCAACAATAGGCTGAGCCCATGGGTGTGTTGACTAACACGAGTCGTGTTCTGATTGTGTCTTAAACCGTGTTTGTGACGTTCTTCTAACAATTATTAGTTATAAAAATATATACAAGAAAATTCTACTATAACTTCAAACCAAATGACTCCTTTGAAAACTCTTATTTAAAACCTTTACAATACTATCCATGTTTCTTAAATACGTGCTCGAGTCCTCGTGGGAACCCTTCTAACCTGCACGTGTCAAAGTCAAACAAATCCAATGTGAGTAATTTTCATTACCCAGTAAGTGTCAACACTTACCAAGGTAGCTAATGCATAAGTACTTCGTTCATTATTAAGTTTTATATACATTATGCGATGGGGCAATCGTCCCTATTAAATCCCTATTCAATCTGTTCTTTGGTTTACTATTTATCACAGTTTTAGGATCAGAAACGGTCTGGGAAACAGTTTACTGTACCTGTTTCCTAAACCGTTTTGCCATTCACACAAGGTTTTGTAAGTGGAATGGTTTCCAGAACGATTTATGTAACCCATTTTGAAACCGTTTTGCTCTTCACAAAATGCTTTTGGAAGTGGAACGGTTAGGCGAACGGTTTCCACGAATCATTTCCTAACCCATTCTACCCCACTTCCAGTAGTTCTTAGCACAAAACACAGTAGCAACTCAACAAAATTATCAATCAAGCCATAACACTCAACTTATCTATAGCACAACAGCACCATGCAGCATCCAAATAAGCAACCAAGTTATATTCATCACAATTAAGTCATAAGCACCATGCTCAACCTAGCTATTTATCATTCCACTCATCAATACATAATAACTCATAAAACACAACACAAGCGTTTCAATTATCAAGTTCACTCTCACAACTCTTGATATATTTCTACCTATCACATTAACTCTCAAACGTCATTCCAATTCTACGGTAAGCCTAAACATGAACCCAATTCTCACGCACAAGAATCATAAAGTAAGAATGAATGTAAAATGCAATGTCAATGCATTCTCATACAAATATGTATGCCCCGGGGTCTTTCCTTTTTCCTCTGTCCCAGACCGATATCGAGCTCTCTCCCAAAATATCCTCGGACCCAGTCCGGCATCGAGCCTAGCTCGAAAGAACCTCGGTCCTGGATCGGCATTAAGCCCAGCTCAGAAGAACCTCGGTCCCAGACCGGGATCGAGATCTCTCTCAAAATTATCATCGGTCTCAGACCGGTATCGAGCTCTTGCCCGGAATCGTCCTCAGGCCTAGCCGAGGATCTCACAGCCACGTGTCACACAATAATGCAATGAAACACATGAATCAAATGCGTTCATTATGGCCAATCATTAATCATGTACATGATCATATCATTTTTCATAATCTTAATCTCAATATCAAGTGCATACTCATGCATCATAAGTAAGTCATGCTTACACAAATCATATCATCTTTCAAAAGCAAGAACATAGTCATGTTTCCATCCAAGTCATAAACCCATCATGCCAAATAAGAATCCACCTCAATAAGTCACAATAATAAGAATTAGCTTATTCTTACATTTCAATCACAATTCATATCACATATCAAAGTTTATTACTACACATAGTAACACTTTTCAATAGAGTTTCCTTATTAACATTAACCAATCCCAAAAAAAATATAAACTCATACATTTATACTTGCAATCAATTCATTCTCAATCATACAATCCCACGTAGGTCAACCGCGTTGCACAAATGCCATCTTAACAATAGCAACATAGCAGCTCATATACAAACATTCACGTCATTCTGCTAGCATAATTGTCAATTCAAACCATATCAACCTATAAGCTCAAACATCATTTACATTTCATAACAGTAACTTAACAACATTCACACTAGTTCCATATAAACCATACACAAGCAAACCAACTCATATATGAGTCGACCAACAACAAAGTCCACTTAAATGACACATGTGCTACTATCATTTCAAACAAATGTAATATTCATTGTGTATACTTAACTTATACAGATACAAAACCTACAGCGGTAAGTGTCTATAAGTGTAGACACTTACCTCGAGATCCGCGAAGGTTGCTTTCCTAGCGACATTACAATTCCGTTCCGATTTGAAATCCCTATTTATTTACACATAAATTCACCATTAATAACACAAATGATTAAATTTCTTTACTTTAAGTTTATTAGCGCTCTCATTCCATTTTGTTATTTACCTTAATCGATCCACATAAACCTTGAAAATCTTATTCTTAACTTTAATTTTCAAATGACCCAAGTTAGGAATTCTCAACTTTAGCAAGAATCTCTATTAACCTTACCATACATAAGATTTTAACCCCACTTTCAACAATTACTATCGATATTAATTTAGTCTACGCTATTATAACATTTTAGTTTAAATCTTAACAAATTTACATTCTATCAACAGTTTAACCGAAAAACGAACCTCCCTTTTAAATTATGATTTCCCAGCAAACAACTATCCCAATCTCAGCAATACAATTCTTCCTAAACCAAAACTAAATCAATTACTCGTACAATTAAATCCCCTTAGCACAAATATTATGCTAGTCCATAAACCCACCTAAAAGAAATGCTTCTCTCTTTTGGTTAGTCCATTCCCTTCTGTTGAAACATCGTAGTCCTACGAGAATCGTATTAACCTAACACAACCACGTAAGTTCTCAGTCCAAACACAAACTGAATTTAGGGTTTTACACTATAAACCCACCATTTTAGTCCTAAAGGACAGCAGTCGCTCAATTCGGGGTAGTAGAAGCACATTCGGACTAGAGACGCAGGCTGTGAAGGAGAAGCGTGACTGGTGCACGTGAGAGAGAAAGAGGAAGAGCGTGCAGCGGTGGTGAAGGCTGCAGGAAGGAGGAAAAGAGAGACGGCAGTGGATACCTTAGTGTTGGTGGCTGGAGGCTGCGGCGGAGAGGAGAAAGAGAGGCGGCAACGTGATGGTGGAGGGAAAAGAAAGAGGCACGCGAGAGGGAGGGAGTCGTGCGGTGGAGGCGTGGCAGCAATGGGAGGGGCGTAGGGAGAGAGAGGTGACGAGGGTGAGGGAGAGAGGTGGTCGGCATGGGAGAAGGAAAATGGAGAGGAAGGGGGCTGATGTGTTTGTGTTCGAAAAGGAAGAGTGTTTTAGGGTTTCATTTTAACTTAAGAGTGCTCCTTTTCTTGCACTTGACCAAACTATCCTTGCACCCAATATAATCTCTTCCTACCCAATTATTCCATTTTCTTTTAAATTTTGTAATTTGTCGTACATACAAAAAATTGTATACTTATATTTATTTAATTAATTTAAATTTAACATCTTCTTGATTTAAACTAATTCCTTTGCACAAAAATTTTATTTCTTTTAATACTCTGCTATTTAATTTCTAATTTTAAATTTAAGAAATTTTTGGGCGTTACAGTGTTGTACACCGTTTGCACAAAAAACGATGCATGTTTGGTATATTAATATTGAATGATACGTATAATTATCGAAAGTATAGAATAGTAAGAAAAACTTTTAAATTATTTATTATTAAAACGTAATATGAATAGTAATTATATGATTAATATGTTAATAAGATTAGGATGTTTTAGTTATATTTGATTTATTTTCTAAGTTCTAATTCTAATTCATTAAATATACACTATTAGGATAGGAATGTGATATACACACACAATATACAATTCAATGCATAAAATCGACATTCAAAACATATTGGGTTTCAATGCTAATGACAAAACCAATTTTAACTTTTTTTACTGAATTAATCATTAATAAACATGAACAAAATATAGCCAATGTCATTAACATCAATAACAAACCATCAATTAACCATAAAAATATTATCTTTAAATTAAAGATACAATTTTTAACCTATGTTTAATTGATGTGAAGGCAATCAAAGCCTAATCTTGTATGAGTTGACTTTGATACCACTGTTGAAAATCAGACATGCATTCTAATGATTTATTTTACAAACAAACAAAGTAAAAAAAAGTAATACATGTACAATTCTAACTTTCACATGAATAATCATACAAGCATTAAGGAAACTAGGTTTAGATGATTACCTCTTGAAGTGTGCTTTCAACAAAAATTTTATGAAACCACCAAGAATGTTGTCATCCCAACCAAAGAGGCTATCTACGGGTGAGTCTTCTCTATAGTTTCACACACATTTGAAGAATGATGATCCGAACAGAGTGCTAGCTCCTTCTTTATATCTCTTTTGGAAATCAATGGGCACTCTTTTGCAATAATAAGAACTAAAGTTGTTTCTATTCTTTTCTTTGTAGAGGCTCAAGGTTTTATTCAAGAACAAGAGAAAGTTCTCTCTTTTCTTTCACTCAAAGTCGACAACATAAGAGAGAAAGTGAAAGAAAGTGGATGGCTACATTATGTTTTTTGGTGTGTCTTGTGCATGAATGAGGGTAGCTATTTCTAATTGAAGAACACACACGATAAGGGAAAGTATGACTTGATTTGAATAATAACCTAATTAGATTATTTCCTATTCCACTTAGGTCGTCCCCCTAATTAGATTATTTCCTATTCCACTTAGGTCATCCCCCTCTCTCCATTTTAGTCATAATTGTGTGCCATCATTGATGGGCCTCAATGTGTCCTTTAATTATCCATATAAACTCACTCACTCTATATGTCTAATTAAATTATCCCAAACACGTGTCCTAAAGAAATACCAAAAATGCCCTTCTCAGCAAATTCTTCACGTGCGATCCTATAGGTCGATTCGAACTTGGCATTAGGAATAAAACTTCTTAAAGGTCATATATGCACTCTAGCAAGTAGGGGTGAGCAAAAAAAACCAAACCGACCACTCCAAATCGAAACCAACCCGAACCAAACCGCTTTTATTGGTTTTTTGGCGATTTGGTTTGGTCGCGGTTTGGAATTTTTCCAACCCGCCATGGTTCGGTTTGGTTTCAGGTTGGAGGATTCTCAACCCGAACCCAAACCGAACCGACCACTATATAAATTTTATTTTAATAATGTTATATTTTATGTTAATAAGTAAAAAAAATTTAATTTTTAAAATATTATATTTAAAATTATAATTTTAGTATACTAAGAAACATAAATACCATAAGTAAAAAAAAGTATTATTATTAAACTAAAAAATAAGACGATTTGAGAAAATTGAATTGAATTTTGCACCTCCTTTCAACCCGCCAATCCGACCAATTCAAACCGCTAAGAGTGGTCTGGTTTGGTTTGATCTGCAAGAAATAATTGGTTTAGTTTGGTTTTTCATTTTCCCAACCCGCCACAATTGGTTTGGTCTGAAAATCACATTCCAACCCGACCATTGCTCACCCCTACTAGCAAGTCATATTAACAATTTGAATTGCATGAATGTTGTTAACATTTAAATGATCTTATGCAATCTTACATAATTTCTTACCCTTAAATGTCCGAATTACATAAGACATTGACTGAATCATCCTTATATGTCAATTCCTTCCTTGATATTCCATGGCACTAATATTTTAGATAAATAATGAAACTCACCATTTCATCTTGGTATGGTTATACATTTCTCAGTTCACTGATCAAGTGACCAGTAATATTTACTCTCTTTGAGAGTGGATAATCCCTTCACTTCTCTCTTGCTATCTAACATGAATTAGTGCATACCTAACATACCTATATTTATCACTATATTACATGCGCATTAGGCATATATTAAAATATACAATAATTCATCAAGAGTTTCATACAGATTTCAAGTCTAAGAACTCTAATGTAAGGCTTGCACAATGAGAACCACTAATGACTCAAAAACCATGCAATGTTCTCATTTGCGGATCTAATCCAAATACCATGTCCAAACCATGTATCCATGACTTCAAACTGACATTCAATGCCCTTGTGTTCCATAGGGCCGAAACCACTATGTCAGAAAGAGTATGTTAGTCTTAATTCACGTACTACTCTTATAGTAGTGACTAACTAGGGATATTTAGAATATAATCTCTTGCTTTAAGGTCTTAAAACATATGCCTTATATGTAACGACCCAAAAATTTAATTACAATATTCCAAAAAATATGACACAGTAGGGTCAAACTGCCTAGCCAAACCGTTTCAATTGTGGATAAAAAGTTAATTTTTTACAAACAGAAGTCTAGAACCACCTGGTGAATGGTTTGGCAAACCTTTTGCTAAACTGTTCGACCTAGTGGAACATTAAGAACAGGTCTGCGTGAACATTTTAGAAGGAGGAGAAAAAACCCTAAAACACCCTCCCTACTTTTCCTACCACCCTACCCTGAAAACTCTTCGATCTATAGCCTAGAAACACCAAATCTAACCCCAAACACCCTTGATTTCATAGATTAAAGCTTGCGGAAGAGCGTGCTTAGTGAATCTCTTCGAAAGAGCAACGTAAGCTCAAACTTTCTACTTAATTTTTGGGTAATTCTGAAGCTAGGGTTTTCAAAAATGATGTATTATGGTTGGGTTATGGTTAGTGGAGGTATTGTGTACAGTTTGGAACTAAATGCCAAAATTTTGGAAGAGCTTGATGATTTTAGGGTTTTGGGTAATTTGGGGATTCTTTAGGAATAAGAGTTAGAATATGAAATCGAGTTTAGATATGTGTTTAATGAGTAAAATGTGACTTGATTTGTGTAGGAGGTAATGTTGAGATCCGGAGTGGAGTTGAGCGACGAGCCAAATATACGGATCTCGAGGTAAGTACACCGAATCACACTTACCATTGTATGTCTTGCTTCTGTATGGTTAAATATATTTGGTTGATTCCACATATGTTGAAATGTTATATAAAGTGTCTTAAAATGGAATTGATGAGATATGATTTTGATTGCTTGTTATATTGGTGATAAGTATATGTGTGACTTATTACTTTAAGTGTTATAATTGCGATTCAATTGTGGAATTATACGAAGGATGATATGGATTAATTGAATCATAACAAATGGTACTTGGTTCAATGTACTTATATGAATGTGGCCGATGTGAAGTAAGTAGTATGAGTAAAGTGTGGTAAATAAGAATAAATTGAATTTCAAAGTATGTGTTTTGATGTTGAATGGCCTTTATGCAAATGTGTAAATTGTGGAAATGAGTTGTGAAGAATTGTATGGAAGTTTGTAAAGAAATGGAATATGTGTAAGTTGTGAAATGATCATAAGTGTGGTGACATGACTTAATGATAGTGATTGGTGTCATGATCATGATTGTGATCATATTAAAAATTATATAATGTGTATGGCATGATGAATGCAAAACTTGAAAGCGTGGTGTGAGATTATTATAATGGAAATTGGAAATGCTTGCATTTCATTTATTTATGTCGTGTGTACATGAAGATGAACATTGTTGTATGTTTATAATGTGGGGATCAGCAAACTGGAGTGAAAGTTATAATTCTAAGTAAGGATTGGCCATCAGAGCAAAGGCTCAAACTTTACGTGGGGATTAGCCAATATACGAGTGTGGACTCTCTCATGCGCACAAGAAAACCCCAGGGCATTCATTTGTATGACTTGCATTGACATTCATGATAGCACACATTTGCATTGGATGTTGTGTGGTTTTGATATGGAAATATAAAGAACAGGTGTTTGGATTGATGTTATGTATTGTTCAATTATAGAGTTACAAATGTTGCGTGAATTGATGATTGTTAAGGGTTTAAAATGGAATGTGTTGTGTTTTAGGGTTGTTGATACATGTGGATTACTTGAGGAATGTTACTTATGATTTATGTTCGAGGTTACGTGAAATGCTAAGTGTTAATGTAATTGTTTTGTTGGACAGTTGGTCAGAACGGACTAGGGAACGACCTCTGCAAACCGTTCTCCCAATCATTCTATTTCCAAAACCATTCCAATATGGTGAAACAACCAGGAGAACAGTTTGTATAGATCGTTCCCTAGGCCATTTCCATTCACCTGGCAGTTTAAAATTTTACATGCTTAAGGGAAAAATGAGATTAACAACTAACCTAGTCCTTGGTAGTTTGGCATAAACTATGAATTATGGTCCTTATCCGTGGATAATGAACTAATGTCTTTTGAATTAGACAACGTAGGATGAATTTCCTTATCCTTGATATCTAAAACACCTAGCACACTTTACCAATGAGTATTTAAGCATATGTTGAGATATTATGGTTTATGTGATCTAACAATTCAGACAAGGGAAACCTTGATCTTTCATTGTACTTTTCGTGGTTTGTTTTGCAATATTTATCAATTTCATATATTGTTTTGTCATTATCAAAAAGGGGGAGATTGTCGCACCAATGGCGGTGAACATTACGTCCTTTTTATGTTTTGATAATGATTTCAAACGAATGAAGTTGATAAATATTGTCCACAGGTTGATGAGACAGCATAGATCGAAATGGGCCAACTTGGGATTAGATTTTGGTGATAAAATGGATAGTTGCCCATATTAGTCGACTAACTTATATGTTACTCGACTAAATGGTGTTCAGGATATTGAGAGCGCGAAATGAAAAATCAAAGATTTGAATAACGGTTAGTTTGCCAAGTCAGGTGAAATTAGTCGACCAAACACATGTTTAGTCGACCAACTTGGAGACAAAAAGTTGTTTG
>CANYCX010754354.1:0-13603 GCA_948193385.1 Breynia disticha f. nivosa
CTTCTCTTGATTTTATAATCTTGCTGGTGAAATGTGGAGTTTGAATTGATGAATATTTTACCATATTGTGATATGTATGAGGTATTGAATAGATGATTATGTTGGCATGTTTTAAATTGTGAATGTGATATGAAATTGGATTGATGTGGATTGTATGTTGGTGAATATGTATTGTTGTTGAGAAAATGATTCATTGAATGTATATGGTGAAAACATGTGATTGTGATACATGTGCCAAATTGAAATGGTTGTGGAAATTGTGACTTTTATGCAAGAGTTTAAAGGATGCTTTTGGTATATGATGAATTGTTGCATATGATGAAAAATGCACATTTATGAGAATGAGATTGAATTATATGGGAAATTCATGCTTGTGATTTGATAAAGTATAATTACATTTTGATGACATGAATATTTGTTGTGAGGCATGAACATATCATTCATGCATTGGGGCTCATTGGGAGCATGTGAATTATAATGGCTCTTGGGAGCGTGAATTTGAATGAGGGATGGTTACCGGCTCTTGGGAGCGTATTTGCAGTCGTATATAAAACATACGTTCTGCTACACCGTGGAAAATTATCGTTCACATTTATGTGTTCGAGGGTGCCGACCATTGGGGCGTTAAACAAGACTATAAAGGCAGGAAAATCTATGGACCATAGTATTGAAACTATAACCTATACTCCCGGCCGACGAGGCCCGTTTGAAAATGTCAATATGTTAGGATCCCAGGAAGAATCATTTAGAGAATGCATTAGAACATATGCATTCATCATTAATCGCTTGAGTTTGATAAGTTAATTGTGAATATATATATATATACTTTGGAATTATAAATAATCACACAGAGGTGAGTATTTTCAAATACTCAGTAAGTGCCTTATCATAATTTAAGTACATTATACCATAGGGTAACATTCTTAATTCTTTCTAATCATTCTGTATGAAATTTCTCTGTTTATATGAAGTGTAGGGGAATTTCCAGTGAACACGGGTGGTGCTCGATGAACACAAGGTCGTGCTCATCATTTAATTCCCAGTTGGCACGGGTTGTGCCATCTAGAACACGGGGTCATGCTCAATCCATTTTTCCAGAATTTATTCAAGCACGGAGCGTGCTGTTAAAATTGATTATAGCACGAGGGTGAGCTGGTCAGCATGGGGGTTGTGCTGACTCTAAAAAATGATCAGTTCAATTATGTTTTAAGGTATTCAACACACAACAATCTTCCTTTTAGGTTAATATTCAATCAAGGCATTGCCATTACCATTTTTACAGTAAAATCCACACTAAATATTTTGCACATAGCACATCATTAAGCCAAACCTTAACCACACCAAGTCCAATCATATCATATAGCACAGATATTTCATTCACATTAATTCAATTCACATAGCATCTCAACACAATAATATTATTCACACAGTAACATTAATCACATAGCAACACACAACATCATCAATAACAAATCCATTCCATATCATCAAATATGAGATGAATGTAAGATGGAATGAGAATGCAATATAAATGAATTCACACACAGAATGTCATGATCCAGGTTTTCTTCTTTTCCTATATAACACACAGTAGAGGAATCTTTCATAGCACATAGTAGAGGATGGCACACAACCTATAAGAAGTGAGCACATAGCTCGTAAGGATAGCACACAGTAAGTCCAAATTGTACACAGCTCGTGTAACACAAATGTTATGCAACACGTCAATGTATATGAAACATTCATAATCATATCAATGGTACATAGCATTTAGCATATAGAAGCACATAGCATTTGACAAATCACATAGCTTATATATGTATATAGCTCATTTCATTCAATTCATGCCTTTCACAAAGTTTTAAGTTCAAAAACACATAGCATAATAAACAATCAAGGCATAAATACAAAACATATAGATCATAAATCACAAAGGCACAATTCACAATCACATAAATCATTTCATCATAAACATCAAAGCACAAAGCATCCATAAGATCATAAGATCATCATACTTATTTAACTTAACATATTTATCAAACAAGTCTTTTAGAACATCTCTTTTGCTATCATTTAAATTCATTCGCATCATAACAAGTATGAATTAATCATACAAAACAACACGTAAGTGTAAGAACACTTACCTAGAAAAGCATACGAAGTCGGCTCCAGGCTCAACTTCGATCTAAAGTCCTCGATTTGTTTCCTATATCAATATAATCATATAAAAGATGTTAATACTTATTCCTTAACTTGTTTCACACTTAGAAACATCACTTTACAGCTTTTACACTTCAATCTCGATTCCTCAATAACCTTTTTAACCATTTAAATCTCTTAAATCCATTCTATTCATAATTCAATTAATCTAAAGCATCCACATGATGTTAACTAACCTTAAGTCAGTTAACTTACATATTTTTAATCAACAAACTCAGTTCCTATTAACCTCAACACAGAAAACACAACAAGGTAAAACTCATGAACTCATTCAAACCATGATCACTAACTTACCTTATTGAATTTTGCTTCCAATTTTCAAGACTTTTTGTTCTTTCTTGCTTAGACACCCTCCCTTGGACTTTTTAGGTTTCCTCCTACTTTCTCTTTGTTTTTGCTCTGAGTTTCAATAGAACAGTAATTTTTCAGTTGGTTCTGTTTTAAACAGCCCAATTGACATGACCTGTAGCACAGGTCATGCTGATGATCGTGTTGTGCTTTTTTTGGCATGAGTTCCAATTAGATTGTGTATGAGATCATGCTGATCAATTTTCCAGATGATGAGCACGCCCCTGGCACGACCGTGCCTGCGCCTGTGCCTGTGCTCATACTCTGTTTTCTACATTTTCCTTGTTCTTGTCCGATTCGATTCTATTTTTAATCTATTTTCCAAATAGGTTAATTCTAAAAATTTCTAGGACATTACACATGTGTCCTATATCCTAGTTTGGGCCTGAGGATTTTTTTGAGAGAGATCTCAATGCCAGTCTAGGACCAATGATATTCTAAGCTAGGCTCAATGCCAAACTGGGTTTGATATCAGTCTGGGACCAAGAGAAAAATGAAAAGAAAAAGAAAAGAAAAGAAAAGAGAAAAGAAAGAGAGAACTACACTGGGGAATATTGGCTGTGTTTGCATTGACATTGCACTGTCATTTCATAATTGCATTTATTTGATGGAATTAGAATATGTTTGATTACAGATACTGTTTTGATGTTGGTTAAAATGTGAGATGAAGAATATAAAATGTTTGTATGTGTGATATGGTCATTAATATGAACATATGGTAGGTAAGTAAAGCATAAATATGTTGTTTTGATCAGTAGACACTGTAGATATGGTGTGTATGCTTTTTTAGGTTAGATATAAACCTTGATTCACTTATTTGCTGTTATGTTGTGTTAAAACTGAAGCATAGTTGTGCAAAACAGAAGCTTAGCACGACCCCCATGTTGGTGAGCACGCTCTCGTCTATGACCAATTTCGACAGCACGATTCGTGCTTGAGAATTTTAGAAATAGGGATGAGCACGACCTCATGTTCATCATGGCAAATAGAAAACTAAGTGTGGAATTGAGCTGTTCTTAATAGGATAGTTATTCCTATTGCATAATGAACTTAAAATGTAATAAATAACGAGTACTTATACATTAACTACTTTAGTAAGTGTAACAAAAAGCACTTTCTGGGTATGAAAGTACTCACATGTTTGTCTATTGTTTGTGAAATTGTGTAGATCGTAGATAACTGTTATTAATTTGGAGATTCACGGTAGATAAAAGCCGCAATACGAGATCAGAGGTCTGGGCTCCAGATTTTGTACTTTTGGATTTGATGTTGTGCATGTTTTGTACCTATATGTATATACATGCCTTTTTTGGTTTTGAATTTATTTTTGAAACCTAAACTATAGCTTCTACAGTTTTATGTTTTATGATAATAAATTTGGGCTGAGTTTTATGAATGACATGTATCCTATTTTCTCTCTCTTCCAAATTTTATTATATTATTTTATGAAACGAATTAAATATTTAGAGATAAAGGTTCATAAAAATTTGGTTCACAAAAATGGACTCCACACTCTCACTCTTAACACTTCCCAAACCCTATTTATAGAGAATTTGGAAGAATCTTTCCAATAAAAACATTTTCCCCTAATGTAAGGAATTTATATTTGTAAATTGTGTGAGTTTTGTATGGGTTCGATGATGCGTAGGTGTCAAAGTTTTCAAAAGTTGAGTTTAATGTGTGTGAAAGGGTTAGTTTCATATGCCAGTATTAGCCCTAGCCTTAAACATTACTGATAAACTATATTTACATGATGAGGCATTTATTCTATCTTTTTATTATCTCTGTGAATAATGATTGATAAAATTCCATGAATGTGAATATCAATGCTTAAGCTAAAATATGTAAGGCATATGCTTGTAGGACCTTGATACAAGAGATTTCATTCTAAACATCCCTAGTCAGTCACTGTTCTGGTCAGTGAATTAAGACCAGCACTCTCTTTCTAATTTAGTGAGTTCAATTTCTTGGAGCACAAGGACATTTAGTGTCAGTAAGAAAGCTTGGAGACATGGTATTTGAATTAGATCTGCACAATAAGAATACTACATAGTTTTGAGTTATAAATAGTTCTTATATCCCAGTCTTACATCAGAGCAATCAGGCTTGAAATCTCTGTGAAACTTTAGATGGGCTACTATATACTTTGACATACACCTAACATGCCCATAATAGGATGAAAAGTATAGGTTTGATTGGGTATACACTGTTTCATATTAGAGAGCATGAGAGAAGTAAAGAGATTATCCCTCTTAGAGGAGAGAGAATATCACTTACCTATTGATCAGTGAACTAAGAAGTGTGTGACCGTAATCAGAAGAAATAATGAGTTTCATTTTTTAACTGAAATAATTTAGTGTCATTGGTATATCAAAAAAAGAATGAGAATGAATATCACCACATCTTCACTTAATTTGGGTTGTCATTATGGCTTGTTAGAGTGCATAAATGACTTTTAGGAATTAATAATTTCTATTACCAACAATAAATAGACCTATAGGATCACACAAAAATTAGATCCAAAAAGGGTAATTGAGACATCTTATGGAAATTTATTTTAGTCAAATATGGGTTACTAATGAAGCTATATGGAGCCCAATTAGGATGCTAAATTTGGTAGCCCAAATTAAGGTTAAAGTTAAATGATTAAATGGCAGGAAAATGAGATCTAGAGTTTAAGTTGTAATTTAATCTCTTTTCAAGTCTTTATTCTTGGATTAAAAGACTTATTAAGTGTAATAAATGAAAAAAATTGATGTTGTCTTTGATTAAGTTTGGAAAAATTTCAAGTGATAGGAATTCAATTTTGAATTTGCTAAAATTTAACTAAGCATAATTTCATAAGATTAGGTCATTTTTCCTCTCTCCTCTTATAACTCCACTTAGGTGAATTCAACTTAAAAAAATACAATTTTTCTCTCATATTGGAAGCCTTCATAAACTTCCATATAGCTCTAGGGTGGATCAAAATAGATTCATCACCATAGCCATCACATAAAATCAAATACACTTAGTGCTAACACATTTTCTTCACCTAGTCGATTGTGTGTGTGAGCATAGAGGATGGTAGCTTAAGAGAAGCCTATTAATGGATTTCTTGACACATATCAAGGTTGTATGAACATAATTTCATACATTTTTATGATTTATCATCATCTAAAACAAGGTAGGCTTTTAAGGTATATTCACTAAATTATGAATACTAATTTTATTATAGTTTATGTTTATGATCATTATATGTTTTTATTTGATGTTTCATGTTTAATTTTGTAAATTATTCTACTATGCTAATTGAACTTAAGTCATATAAAAACCCAACATCATATAGTGGATGAGAGCTAGGTGTGTGGAGGCTGAAGCTGAGTTATGAAATGTAAATGGGTTGGGTATGAAGTAAAATGGTGTGTTAAATTTTGAGGGTTTTGAATTTAGATGGAAATTAGAGAGAAATGAAGTGAAACCTCAATGCATGTGTGTAATTTGTGAGTTAGGACACAAAAATTGGGAGTAGGAGCAAGGTCGAGTAGCAAAATAGCTTGGGCTTTGTGGAGTTTGAAGTAAGTGTGTAAGCCCAAACTTCCCAAACTATTTATTGTATGTTCATGGTTAAGAATATTTGAGTTAATGCAAAAATGTTTAAGATGTGATGAATTGAAGATTTTATAATGTATGTTTGGCTTGGTTTGTTATATGATAAATTAAAGTATGATTGAATTGAATAAACGTGAGCTTGTGATGTTGGTTCTAAGGCTATGTGATTTTTCATGTAGGCAGTAAAATACAAATAGAAAAACATGAAACACACAACCATAAACAAAATCAAACAAACTAATATTAACAATGAAAATCGACTAAGATAAGTTACCCTTAGAGAACCATCTTTAAAAACTTTGAAGACAAGTTAAGAATCACCAAACGCCAAACAAAGAATTGATGTGCAAATTCTCTCTATGCTCTCACATGCCAACTATCAAAAGAGAAGTTAGTCACTTTGAGCAATTTGGTTGAGAGGGATGAGAGAGAGAGAGGAGTGAACGCCTATGTTTTTATTTTTCAGGTCGTATGTGTGCAATATTAGGGTTGTGTATTTAAAATAATCCATGCCCTATTAATGTAGATAGTTATTGAATTTTTGTGTATTAATCATACAAAATTGACACTCTATCATACTAAATAGGGATAATGTTGAAAATCAAACATGCTTCTAATGTGTAATTTCAATAAAAAATCAACAGAATGGAATATAAAAACATGTCATTCAATGATTTCATCCAAGAATTCTCACACACACACATTAAGGCCTAGAAAAATCTAAGACTAGAATTGATTACCTTTGAATCGTACTTTTAAAAAAACTCTATAGAAACACCAAGAACATTGTTGTGCTAATATGAAGAGGCTATCTACAGATGGCCCTCCTCTGTAATCTCACACAAGTTTAAAGAATCTCTAATCCAGGTAGATTGTTAGCTCCTTCTTCTTATTTCTTTTTGGAAATCAATGGACACCTTGACAGACAAGAACAATAATTAAACTCTTTACTTTATTTAGGTGAGAGGCATGCTGTCTATGACTCAATAATAAGAGAAAAATTTTTCTATTCTTGAACAAGAGTGGACGACTAAAAGGACAAAGAGGGAGAGAGAGAGAAAGGACGACTTAGTGTAGGTTTTAGTGTGTCTTGTGCATAAATGAAGATATGTATTTATGGTTGAAGAGCACACACAAATAAGACAATATATAGCTTAATTTGTGAGAATATTGCCTAGAATATCATCCAAGATATTTCACAATATTCCATAATATCATCCAAATATTTCCCAATTAGTTGTGATCAAATCAAAACAAATACTTTTGATATATTAATGCCACCAATACTTTCCTAATTAGGATAATAACTTAATTAGGTTATTTCTTATTCCATTTAGGCCGTCCCTCTCTTTATTTTAGTCCTGGCTATGTGGCATCATTTATGGGCTGCAATGTGCCTATTTAATTATTGATATAGACCCACACTATATATTTAATTAAATTAAGGTAAATACATTTCTTAAAGAAATATCAAAAATGCCCTTTTCAATAAATTTTTCACATGTGATCTTATAGGTCCATTCAAACTTGGCGTTAGGAAATAAAACTTCCTAAAGGTCATACATTGACTCTATCAAGTCATATTGACAATTCAAATCGAATGAATGTTGTCATTTAAATGACCTTATGCAATCTTACATAGTCCCTTACCCTTAAATATTAAAATTACATAAGGGATGGACTGTTACACTTCTCAGTTCACTAATCAAGTGGCCGATGACATTTCCTCTTTCTTTGAGAGTGGGTTATCCTTTCAGTTCTCTCATGCTCTTTAACATGAATTAGCGCATACCTATCATATCCATGCCAATATAGAGTTTCATAGAGATTTTAGGTTTAATAACTCTAATGTAAAACTATCACAATGAGAACCATTAATAACTCAAAATCATGTAACATTCTCATTTGTGGTTCTAATACAAATACCATGCCCTAGACATGTATCCATAAATTCTAACTTACATCCAATACCCTTGTGTTCTGTAGGACCAAACCTACTAAGTCAGAAAGAGCATGACACTCTTATTTTACTTACTACTTGCATATTAGTGATCGACTAGGGATATTTAGGATACAATCTCTTCATTCAAGGTCCTACAGACATATGTCTCACATAATCTATCTTAAGCATTGAGATCTATATTCAAAAAATTCCATTAATCTTTATGCACAGAGATAATAGAAAGATAAAATGTGTTGCCTCAATATTGGTTATAACTTACAGACAAGGTTTAAGGCTAGGGCTTATAGTAATAATAATTAAATCAAAATACTTCCTTTTTAATTTTTCCACCTATGGTTTTCATATTAGGACAATAAACAAAATAAGTAATTTCCTATCCACTCTTTGGTCATCCCTCCTAGTTTCTCTCTCTCTCTTTATTTCTCTCTTTATTGGGCCTAATTTGTGCCTAATGTTGTTTCCAACATAGACTCATTAATTTTTATTTCAATAAAGCCCAAATTTGTGACCCATAAAAATGACCAAAATGTCCTTTAGATCAACTAAAAGGTGTGTAATCCTATAGGTTTATTTTAAATTGGAAATAAGTTCTAGTGAATTTATATATCATAAATAACGACTTAGGTAATGTACATTGATCTTCATAACCTCATGAACCCCACATTATTTCTTGATAAATCACATTGACCATTGTAACGTATGTTACCTAATGTTTAGTAACATATGTTATTGATTAGTAACATGCACTACTTACACCACCTGTACATATCAATAGAATAGTATAACCTTTTAAACAAGTTAAAAACATTATAACACACCACCATACTTATCCTATCACCCATGAAACATCCCTATAAACCTAAAAACCTCTCCAAAGCTTAAAAACTCGATGCTTACCACTCCCACACTGAATTCACCATAAACACCACATCAAAGAGCGACAAGGTCTTTAGAAAACATCTATTCAAGGTAAAGTTCCTAACTTGATAAGATATAGTTGTATAAAAAAGAAGAAAAATGGAAAGAAGAATGAATTTTCATATGATTATTGTGTTTTAATTGAGTATATATGTGTAGGATGATGAAAAGGTAATGGTTTAGGGTTTGCGTGAGTGTAGAGGAGAAAGATGAGAATTTTATTAGGAAAAGAGGAAAAAGAGGAGTGTAATGAGAAAGAAGAGTGGGAAGTGGATGGGTTATGTTAGGATTGACTAAAGAAGTGTAAAAGGTAAAGAATTAATGTGAAAAATAAGAGGAGGAAGGAAATGAGTAGTGTAAGTAGGGTTTAAGAATATAAGAGGAACCTTTATGGAAGGAACTGTGTATGGGAATTAGAGAACTTGTAGGTTTAAATAAAAATGGGTAGAGTAGAAAAGGGAATGAAATTTATGCTTAGAAGAAATAAATGATTTTAGTTGTCCATAGTTATTTATGAATGAATTGCTAACATTTTTAGGAGCCGAAGACGATGAAGAGTTGGAGAGGTTACTAAAGGGGCACATCTAGCTCATTTTTAAGGTAAGTATATATCGCAACACTTACCTAACCATCGATCGTGTCTAGTATTGTTAAAAATAGTTGAATAATTATGTATGTATAAATGTAGATGACATGTGTGTTATAGTGATAAGTGTGTGTTGATTCAGTTGATATGTTTGAAAACATTTATGATGGTGAATTGCATGTAAGTGAATTATGTGTTTGTTGATTAGTAATTTGATGATTGATATTTTGTGTTTATTTCATTACTTATTGGTAATGATGTGAATAGTGTGTTTACACAGATGAAAATTATGATAATGATGTGTGAAGATAAGCAAGATAATTGATATATATTAAAATGATTAATGATGATTATGTATGGATTTTGAGTTAATTGTTGGTTGAACATGAAATATTCCATAATTGATGGTTGAACATGACATATTCCATAATGCACTTCTTAGTTCACTGATCAAATGGCCAACAATATTTTCTCTCTTTCTGAGAAGGGTAATCCCATCACTTCTCATATGCTATTTGACATGGACTAGTGTATACTTGATCAAACCCATACTTGTTGCCCTATTTCCAGCACTTTATACATATGTCAAAAGAACACATTAAAACATACAAAGTTTCATAGAGATTTCAGGTTATAGAAGTTTAATGTAAGACTTACAATGAGAACCATTTATGACTTAGTACCATGTAGTGTTCTTATGTGTAGATCAAATCTAAATACCATATTCTAGACATGTTTCCATGATCTCTAACTAATATTAAATTTCCCTGTTTTATGTAGGATTGAACCCACTAAGTCAGAGAGACCATGCTAGTCTCACTTCACTTGTTATTCCCATATTAGTGACCAACTAGGGTGTTCTAAGTGATATCACTCATGCTTTAAGGTCCTACACATATGCTTCACATATGCCAGCTTAGGCTTGATATTTCATTTAAGGATGGTTCTACCAATTGATATGCACAATAATATAATAAAGATAGAACAAATGACTTACTTTATTAAGCTCATAAGTGAGCTACAATGTGATTTGAACTAGAGCTTACACTAACATGTACAATGGGGGTGAATTATTTTAAAGAATGTTTGAGTGTGTGGGTGATGACTTGAAGTGATGTATGTGGCTTGAAATTGATGTTTAGTGGGGAATAATGTGAATTGGCTAATGTATGAATCATGAGAATTTTTTGATGATACTGATTTGTCATGGAATCAAGTGCATTTGCAAAATTTAAATAAAATATAAATTTAAATGACACATGGTATCATTTTCTTGGATGCATGATATATCATTCATGCATCATTATGTACATTGCATTAGAGGTACTAATGGATTCGTAGGCAAGTAGATGCGAAAATAAGTGCTTAGGTGTTTATGGGTTCCAATGGAAATAAACATCGAAGCATATAGCTGAAGGCACGAGACGCCAAGTATAGGTTCTAATGAGAACATTAGGATCAACACAAGAGTGAGAGCTCTGAGGCATAAAATTCCATAAAACCAAAGGGTACATAAGAAAAGAAATGAAAAGAGAAAAGAAAAAGTGTGAGGAGCATTGCTTATTCATTCTCCAGATCATGCAAATTATAAGCAAAATGCATATTGAGATGCAATGAACTAGAAAAGATGACAAACATGATCATATTATAGGAATGATGTAACTGTTGCATATGTGATCATTATGGTTATGCCTTATGATTGGCTGAAATGAATGCGAAGATGAATGAAATGAGTTTTCATAACTTTTGTTGAGTAGTGGTAAATGATATATTGCAAGAAATGATTTGTGCATTATAACTTGCATGTATGTTTTTGTGAAGAGTTTTCAGATTTATTTTTAGCGTGAATTGTGTAATTTATGGAATTGATGGGAGTATGTTGATTGGTGTTAGTAAAATTGTGGTTTGACAAATTTATTTGAGATTTTAGAATTGATCGGAGTATGTTGAGTGGAGTTAGTAAAATTGTGTTGAATTATAGAGGTTTGACATAGGGGCATGTTCCTTTATAAGGGCTCATGTTAGCACCCTAGAAACTTGTGAAAATTTTATTATGGTCTGACAAAAGGTGAAACACTTTCCATAAGCTTGTGTTGACTTCCACTAAACTAACATGGGGCGTGGTTCTTTACACAATCTGTGTCAATTTCATAGAATTATTTATGATTTGTAGAGAGGTCTGACACAAGGACATTGCACTTTCTAGATAGTCATGTTGGTATTCTAAAAGTAGTTTTTAACTTGCACAGTTGGCATGTAAGGGGCCACAGGGTCGTGTTCTTTTGTAAGAGGTTAACACAGGCAAGATTCATGATCGTGTTCTTGACCAGTACGTATGGAAACACTAATAAGGTTTAATGTACACTTAACAAAGATTACTTAATAAAGACAATAAAGTACTATACAAAATGAATCTAAGTAAATTAACTTAGGATGTTCCATCACTATCATAAAATACCAAAGATAAAGTACTTAAGTTGAAAGAATGAGTGCATATACTTTACATACTCAAGTGAGGGTATTAGCTTATATGCTTACTGAGTTTCAAACTTACAAATTGTGTTATTAGTTGTATGATGTGGTAGAGCATTGGGACAATTGTTGTGGACTGGGAGTAAAGATCCATGACTCCAGTTTGAAACTAGTTTTGGCAAGGTCAATGGTATTACATATAATTTGGTTATGTTGATATTTTGAGGAATTTTTCATCCTTACATAGTTGATTATTGTATAAACCTTGCTGCACTATTTTGCTAGCTATATGGGCATGCAAAAGTGCTTACTGATTTTTTCATGCATCCTCTGCATAGTAAATCTAGCAGTATCATGTATTAAATGTTAAAAAGCTTTGACACCTAAATTTGATTTATGTATTGGTTTTTACGAATAAATTATATTTATTTTTTGTTGGAGAGAATATTTATTAATTTAAAACTAAAAAGAGAATTTGAGTGACATAATGTGTGAATTCGAGAGAGACTGTCATTCCAATAAGAAATATAAAACCTTTGGCCAAAGGTCGAATAGTAGCCCTCACATTAGGGTATTTGAGTGAATTACAAATTTAATTAGACAAATCATAAAAATTTATTATGTTAAGTGTATAAATTTAGATGTATAGAATTATA
This sequence comes from Breynia disticha f. nivosa, assembly GCA_948193385.1. Lineage (NCBI taxonomy): Eukaryota > Viridiplantae > Streptophyta > Magnoliopsida > Malpighiales > Phyllanthaceae > Breynia > Breynia disticha. The sequence goes on from CANYCX010754354.1 coordinate 12,755, forward strand.
CACATAGCCTAATTTTAATTTAGTCCATGTCCAGATTTAATCATTGTATAAGTATGGGTGAACATACAATATATATATATATATATAATTTCAAAAAGTAAATTTATGCATCTAAAGCTACAATAACACTCACCTAACGCCCTAGATGCCAAATTCGTACTCGTGCTTTAGTGCAACAAACGTGTCACATAGACACTGGGTATCATCTAAAAAAGACAATAAATACAAATGAATGTTATAACAAGTAGAGGTATGCATACTTTTCTAATACTAAATATTTAAAAAAAAATTCTCATGAAACAGTCTAATGCGTACGACAATATGGATGACTTCTAAAAATAGCTAACATACCATAATTCCCTACGAAAATAACATTTTAAGAAATTCAAAAACTTTTTTACAAATATCACATCTAGAACATCACATTCTCGATCCTTGATCTACCTATAATACACACATTCTAAAACTTATAAAAGTTAAATTTCCCTTCTCTAGCTTAGCTAAATAGTTAAATTATATTTGAAAACTTTTATTAGCAAAAACTTTTAACTTAAGTTCTATTATGTCAGTACTATGATTCTCTTAAAAATTTATTAATGTGGAGATAGTTATTGTTGGGACAGGGCACAGGATATTAATGTGTTTCTATGGTGAACGTGATCAAAGTAGGAGAGATATTTATAGATGACATTAAAGTCACTAGTTAATAGAGGGTCTTTACCATGGGTCTGTTGTGGGAATTTTAAATATTTATGGTATGGGGACGAGAAATGGGGAGGGGAAGAGTATCCTAATCATTTATTAAAGGGATTCAATAAGACATTGGAGTATTGTGGATTGAATGATTTT
>CANYCX010754414.1:0-17101 GCA_948193385.1 Breynia disticha f. nivosa
GAATTTCCCGCATTTGCAAGCATACCTAGATAACAACATAAACATAAGAAAACTCTAACATTTATGCAATTTATCTATCAAAATATAACGAAAACACACTATGATATGAGTCGAATAGATGTGTATAATTAGCCGTATCAATATACATTTCATAGATCCCAAAAAGGTACGAGAATGTGCAAAAGTAATATTCATTAAATCATGATAACAGTTAAATTTGTAAGTGGTTATGTTTCAACATATTTCTTATTTTTTTATTTCATTGAAAGTATGTAAAATGTATGCTACAAGATTCTGCATATTTAGCATAAAAAATTTAGAGTCCAACTTTGTTTGAACGCTAAATGCATGCATTTAGAGTCCATGTGGACATGAGGTTTTTCAACCTCTATTAGAATAAAAAATGAGGACTCTAACCTTAGAGTCCACATAGACTCTAAAAACAAAAATCCTATGAAGTATTTCAATAAAAAATTCAAAGAAATAAAAAAAGTCAGCGTCTACGTGGACTCAAAGTTCAAACAATTGGGTGGGTGCACGTGGACATGGGGTTTTTCAACCTCTATTAGAATCCATGTGGACACTAAAATCAGTGTTCACCTAATTTTCAACCTCTATTTCAGCATTTTTTTTTCTCTTTTCTCCTCATTTTTCACCTTATATTCACTTTGAACTTAGTATATTTCTTAGGTTTTGGACAACATATAACTAATGTAAGTTTTTCTTACGTATAACTAAAGTAAGTTTTTCTTACTTTACATTACTGTCATTATTAAAGTAAGTTTTAGTGAATCAGAAAATTTTAGTAAATTATGACTTATTTATGGATAATTTATATTTTATTATTATGTAGAAGTTATTTACTTGGATAGTCATATACATGTATGTTTATTATTTGTATGTGCATTATACAATTCAAATTTTATATATTTTATTTATTTTGATATTTAATTAATATTTATTTTATATTTTTATTTAATAACAGATTTATAATATTTTTTTTATTTTGGGTCGAAATTTAGAATACTAAATTTTTAGCCACGTAGAATGTAAAAAATTTAGAGTCAAGCATTTTAGCATCCAAATTTAGCGTCCAAACTATTTAACGTCCAAAATCATGCATTTAACGTCCAAAAAGTTGGACACTAAATCCACAGATTTTTTAGTATAGTTTGTTTTAATTATTATTGAATAATTTGTAGTATTGTGTTATGTTGGTATCTAATAATTGTTGCATTGTGTTCATGTTTTGTTGTATTGAATATGTAAGTGGTTATGTTGGTATTTTTGTGGTGAGGTTTACAATTTGTATTATGTAAATATATAAAAAGTAATAATATTGTGTTGCGTAAGAATATTTTGAAAGAATGAAAAAATTAATTAAAATGAATAATTTTTTTATAGATTTGAGATACATATTGTTGTATAAATGCTGAGAATATATGGGAGTGAATGTGTATCTAATTAATTGACGGGTTACAAAATAATGAGTTTGTTGTCGGCGTTGAACAATTTATAGAATTTTGTATGTGTACCGCTGATTTCTAGCAGAATAGAAATCTAATTCGTTGTCTGAGTTCGAAATGCGACAACATAAAATTATTACGATCTAATTTAATTAAGAAACATTTGTATGCAAGAGATTTTATTTTGAAATATTTTTATTAAAGATATCAAGGAGAAACTATGGAACAATATAATATAGTAATGGACCAGGTCAATGAGTAGATGGATGTTTTTCATTAATCTACCTCGATCTTCACATTCACAATCTCATCCATTTAAAAGCAGTGGTGACGACGAGACCCAGCCTCCCTCCGAACATTAGTTTGTAAATTAGCCAAGTTGTTCATGAATAGTTTGGCGCTCGACTAGTTTAGAGTTTGTTGAAGACTCGATTCGTTAATAAACGAGTTTGAACAAAATTTTAGACTAGTTAAAATAAACAAATAGAGCCTGACGACTCAGGTACTCGGCTCGTAAGCTTGCGAATATACTCATTTAAAAGACTCATTTTTTGCTCGTGACAAGCTTGTAAATTGTACAAAGATGTACATTTTTATCAAATTTAGGTGTACAAAGTGTTACAAGGTAATTTTTATAACTATAAAGATGAATATAATATGAAATCATAAACAATGTTTTAATTTGTTTTAAGTAAGTACATACAATGGCAACCACAAATTTTTATTTGAATAATAAATCCTAATGTCAAATATGTTAATTTATTTTAGGTGAATTAACTTGAAAGTTTCATTACTAATTATAATGTTTAAATTATAACATGCTAGTGTAAAATTTCATAGTTTTACCCAAAATAAATTTATCACACTTGATTCTAATTTTAATTTTTATTAATCACTTGATGTTAATTAAATATTCATCAACTATTAAATCCTTTTTTTCAATAATTATTAGATTGCTCTCTAGCTCTATCTACTCTCACAACCAGTGGCTTATAGACCTCCAAACTCGCTTCTTGCAGTTGCACTCTCTTGTCACCAACTGTTCTCCCATTGCCAAATAAGATTGTATTTTTAATTTTTGTTAAGTTAGGCTTGTTAAACATCTTGAACAGATTTGTTAGCTCGCGAGTTTTACATGAACCGGTCTTGAACAAAATTTTGAGCTTGACAAGAAAACTCTTCTCAAACTTTTCTCGTGAAATTTTAAACGAACCGAACTTTCATACACTAAAACTCAGCTTTTTTACAGTCCTACTTGACAAAGATTAATTTGTTGTAGAATACTTAACCTCATATGCTTGAGCCTTTCATTTTTATGGATAGTTTACGAAGTCATGTTCAGTTTTGCTGCAATGGGCTAACCGATGTAGAGCAACAAACCGCGGAAGGGGGCAATAGAATCGGGTAAAGATGGAGTCATAGAATACAAGGAGAGGTCTGGACTCACATATTCCAAATTAATGGGAGATTTTAAATTATTCTTTTCACTTTAAATCTTTTAATTCTAGTGTATAATGCATACTTATGTAAACTTCATTTATTCAAAATTCATTTAAGTTTTTTTTATTTTTTAATTAATTTTTTTATCAGTGAAACAAAAAAAAAACTTTAATAAATTTATTTCTTATTCAATTTATCATTACCACATTTAATATTATTGAAATGAAAACTCATTTGTCTGTTTTCCTAGTATTCTCATTTGTCTGTTTTCCTAGTACTCGTCATTTACCAATACTTTTCATATAGCAAACATTTAATATTATTGAAATGTATTCTCATTTGTCTGTTCATATTCTCAATTGGTCAAACATTCAACTGCCAATGTGATTGATTATGATGGGCTGCAACTCTTTGCACGTCCACTAAAATTACAGCACATCACCCATCTTCTTCTTCTTCACCGAAAAGTTTCTCCATGGATTACTCTTCGCATGAACAGTAGCGTGCAAAAATAACAAGTGCATTTCGTGGCCTTTTCGGACAATTCCGGAAACAAAATTTCACAGACCAACTTGATTCGACACGACCAACATCACGGTACACTCGAAATTTTAAAATTCCAACATTTTTCAGATAACTCCATAATAGTAAAATCAAAAGCAGTATAATTTTTACACTAAAAATTAAACAATGAATTCTAGTACAGTATACGTAATACTCCAGAATATAAATATAATAAGGTAGATAATTTCCAGATGAAATTCCCATTTTTAGACACTTCTAAAAATTCCAAATTTCAACCGGCTCTGATACCAATGAAAGCAGTCGGTGTAAATAAAAGGGTAAAAACACAGCTTACTTGTGTTCCTGATGCAGCGGAAAATCGTCACACCGAGAGCCACTCCAACGAATCGTTCTGGTTGCCTTTCCCACGGATATACGAACGTATACTGAGTGCGGACTTTGTCCGCCTTCTCTTCCGGATAATGTTTTAGTGTCTAGTCAACAAAATGCTCTCCAAAGAATGCATTTTGTATACGGCAGAATGGTTAAGGGTGGAAGAAAGATGATACTCAATGTACATACCAACCACCCTCTCTCATATATGTTTGTGTCAATTTTTCACGATTGAAAAATCGTGTCAGTGGGTAGTTAACCTTTTCAACTTTAAATAGACATACACATTGTCTATTTTACCCTCTTTAAAATAGACATACGCGAAAGTCTATTACGTCCCTCATGACTCATCATGAGCGGTTCCAACAGAATGTTTGTTTGTGAATGAAAGAACTAGAAATTCCAGCAACTAAACTCCTAGAAAACCAACATATTTCTGCAACTAAACCTCCCAAAACTAAACCCCATTTCAGCAAATACCAAACCAAGCATTGCAGCAAGCTAAGTCCTATCTGCAGAAACCATTTTCAGCTTTCTTAATCAAGCATTTCATCAATCAAACTAACCTCATTTGCAGCAAAATCAACAAACACTAACAGATGGATGTAATCCAAAGGATGAAACAGAAAGATATATTACTGTGTGATGCTGCTTATCAATAGAACTCAACTCTTTGTATGACTGGGTCTCCACGTACTCATCTTGCACCTCATTGTCTCCCCCAGCTGACAACACAACCTAGGAAACCACCCCATCAGAGAGAAAGAAAACACCTAAAACAAACCAAGATGGGAGAGACAGACTAAGAAGGAGAGAGTCACATACAGAAGATTGAGATTGAAGAAAGTTGAAAAAGCACTCAACAGTTTGGCAGGTTCATATTAGTCTGCTTCGGCTGCAAATTTCAACATGGACTTGAGATTTTAAAATATTTGCACATTAGACTAAATAAAAATAAATAACCTAGTCAATTTCCCTTACATTTGTTTTGCTCTTTAAATTTATCCTTACAAGCATAATTACAATGGACTTGTCAAAAAAACACCCCAACCTATCGAAAAAGTTCTTTGGAGCAGAAGAACCAAGAAGAACTTAAAAAAATGAAAAAGTTATTGGTCAATTCATGGATGAAGTTCCAACTTGAAAAAAGTCAAAATAAGTCATGTTTTGAAATTTCAACTTGATGATATATGTCCTCATCTTGCACTCTAGGGCAGTTGGGACTTGGTTGCTCACTAATTAATTGCCATCCACTTCATCATCTTCAGCAACCCGATGATGATAAGCTAAAGAGTGAAGTCTTCTTCTCTGACATTGCGCTAAAACCCAAACGCTTCCTCTCAAAAATTTTCCATGGAGAAGCTTCGTACTCTCTTTCTCCTAATTTTTGCCATTCTTGTTCTTGTTTCATCTTCAGAATACGTTACTCCATCCAAATACTTCATCAATTGTGGATCAGACTCCACTGTTAGTCTTGACGACCGGACCTTTCTCGGTGACAAGAATTCTGATTCTTCCATCAGAGTAGGGGAGAGCAGAGATATAAGAGCCGACAATACATCGTTGACACAGGAGCTCTATAAAACTGCGAGAATTTACCATGAACCATCTTCATACTTGGTTAACATCGACGAGAGTGGCACATATATAGTACGTTTCCATTTCTTCCCTTTCATTTCAAAGGGGACCGATCTATCTAAATGTGTCTTTAGTGTATCAGCTAGACACTTCATGTTTTTATCAAACTTCAGTGTTAAAAACAGTTCTAGTTTGCCAGTTATTAGAGAGTACTTTCTGAACATTACTTCAGGAAAATTCCAAATAGACTTTGTGCCCGAAACTGCATCGTTTGCTTTTGTAAATGCCATAGAAGTCTTTCTTCTTTCTCCGAATTTTACAGATGATTATGCATTAGCTGTGCCTCCAGTGGTTACCTTGTCAAATAGAGGTCTATTCTATGGCGTACAATCCAATGCTTTGCAGACACTTTACAGACTAAATGTTGGAGGTGAAAACGTTAGTGATACGGGAGCTTTTTGGAGGTCGTGGTTACAGGATGACAGCTATATTGTTTCGAATAGCTTTACTGAAAAGCGTAATGGTACTTTCAATTTGAATAGTGCTCCTGGTGGCACCGAAAATATTGCTCCGTCTTCTGTCTACGGAAGTTGCAGACTGGTGAACGGCAACGGAAGTTCAATCACAAACTTAACCTGGCGATTTCAAGTGAAAAGGAACGCTAGACACTTTGTTCGTCTGCACTTTTGCGATTTTGTTAGTCTATCACCCGGTGTGTACCTTGCTTTCAGTGTTTACATATCTTCCGAATTCAGTGTTAATGTCGTACCTTCTGCTAATGAGACAAAACCATCATTCCCATTCTACTGTGATTTTGTATTTGATTCTGACAAATCTGGATATGTAGACATCAGTATAGGCCCAATGGAAGATTCAGACGAAAAAAAAGCCTTTCTGAATGGGTTGGAGATAATGGAGTTCGTCAGCAACACAAGCTCTGCATTGCCACCTCCTAAACAGAAAAACCATCTTTCGCTTGTTGTTATTGGGTCAGTCTGTGGTGCGGCTTTGGTCATCGTTTTGATAGTGTTGTTCTTAATTGGTTTGAAGTGCAGGAAATCGAAGTGTCAAAAAGCTTTCCTTGCAAAATCAGAGACTTCTCATGGTTGGATAACCGAAAAGCCTGGATATGCATCCCCAATTCCCAACTTAAATCTCAAGTTGAAGATGCCTTTAGATGAAGTTCTGGCTGCGACTCGGTATTTTAGTACCAAGTTGTTGATTGGTCAAGGTGGATTTGGTAAGGTTTACAAAGGCAGTCTTAAGGATGGAATGAAAGTGGCAGTAAAAAGAAGTGATTCAAGACATGGTCAAGGCATTTATGAGTTCCAAACTGAAGTCTTAGTTCTGTCAAAAATCAGACATCGCCATCTAGTTTCTTTAATAGGTTATTGTGATGATGGCAATGAAATGATCTTGGTCTACGAATTCATGGAACAAGGAACTTTGAGAGACCATCTTTATGACTGGAAAGAGAACTCGAAGATGAACAATAAATCTCAACCAACTGAGTTAACATGGAAGCAAAGGCTTGAAATTTGCATTGGTGCTGCCAAGGGTCTTCACTACCTTCATACTGGCTCAGATGGGGGAATTATTCACCGAGATGTTAAGTCAACAAACATTTTGCTCGATGAAGAATATGTCGCAAAAGTTGCTGATTTTGGTCTTTCACGATTAGGTCCTTCTGACGCAGATCATTTCAGCACAGAAGTAAAAGGTAGTTTCGGCTATCTGGATCCTGAATATTTCAGAACATATCAGTTAACAGTCAAGTCAGATGTATACTCCTTCGGCGTGGTGCTTCTCGAAGTACTTTGTGCACGACGGCCAATTTTAAACTCGACTCAGAAAGAGGAAATTAACTTAGTTGAATGGGGAATTAATTGGTTAAAGAAAGGGCAACTGGAAAAAATCATGGATCCTCTACTGGTAAGCCAAATCAACCCAAATTCATTGAAAAAATTCGGTGAAATAGTTGAGAAGTGTTTGAAACCTGAAGGAGCTGATAGGCCAAGCATGTTGGATGTGTGCTGGGACTTGGAATATGCCCTGCAGCTACAAAAGACTCCAGTGCACAGAGAACCTGATGAGGATAGCACAACAGATGTTTCATCAAGCATCCACATTCATTCCAATATATTCACGACTCAACGAGGTGTGGTTATTGATGGTGATAATGATTCAGATTTATTAGCTAATGGTGTGTTCTCCCAGTTTAATATATCAGATGATAGATAATCTCCGAACCTCTTTAACAGAGACGGACTCTATTTTCAACTCTTTCTGATCAGATCTTAGATATGTTTATTATGTGTTAGTTTAGTGTTAATCACACATATATCGTCATAGTTATTCTCACGCCTCAAATTGTACGAAAATGAAGCAAGAATTGGTGAATAAACAGAATGCTTATATTTCTAAAAACTTCTGTAACTAGGTGATTTGCAATTCCTAAATATCCTTAATTAGAAAATCAATAAAATGATGATGAGGGAAACAAACTTTCTGGTGAAAAAAACTGCACTTCAAGATATGCTACAACTTACTAATTCTTAGCTGAGATCTGTTCTTGTCAGATAGGGATGAACAAGAGCTGGGGATGTGAATTCTTGTATGATTTCTTGTCTTTCATGTTTGAGGGAGTGAGGGCTTTGGTTTTGGTCTCTCTGAAGTTTTGCCCTTCATATTTACTACTCTCATCTGGTGTCGGATTCCTGTTCCAACAAAAACATGGTGGTAGCAAAAGCCACTACTCTATAACAAATTGGCATAGGAGAATACTACACAGAGATATAAACATTTTGTTCGGTTGAATTAATTTTTTAAAGAAATTTGGAGTCACGAGACGTATAAGTTTGATTTAATACGCTAATTAGATAGCACAGTTAAAGACTAAGGCAAAACTAGGATTTTTGTATGGCTTTGGTGTAAATCTATATATAATAGATTATATTTGCTGAATTTTTTAGACTGAATAATATAATAATTTGTTTTTTATCCGTAGATATATGTCTCATTAACTGACGTAAGTTCTTTTGTCTTTTTGTTGTTTCTGCATTTACTTCTATCTCGTATATATTCCTCGCACATTTGATTTAGTTGATAAAGCATAGTAAAAAGAGGTGCCACACTACTTTCTTTTTTGAAATAGTCATATTCTTTATCTTTTGTGCTTTTTTTTTTTAAAGTTGGTCCAGCTGAAAGTATGTTTAGCCTTTATTCAATATCAGGGTTCCGTCACCAGTGTTTTAGCTTTACTTTTGGTTATTCATTGGAAAGTAATATGTACACGATCTCTCCTTTCACTTTAATGGCTACTCTGTTCAAGTCTAAATCTGCAGAATTCATTATTGCAAGTCTATATCAGATACCTATCTGATTTTCCAATTTAGAAAAGTAGCAGTTCCTAGATCCAAATTCCATGGGGAAGTTTCACTCTCAGAAGGATCAGTTTATTCTCGTCCTTATATTTCTGCAATTCTGTTCACTTCTCGTTCAATCTTCTGGTTATACTCTTCCAGATTACTACTTCATCAACTGTGGATCAGATTCCAATACCTCATATGGCAACAACCTGAAGGTTTTCGAGGGAGACAGTTCTTTCTTTTCAGGCCAAAGCCAATCCATCAAAGGCAACAACAAAACTACATCAGACAACACATCAGAACTGCACCAAACTGCAAGAGTTTTTTATGGAGACAGGTCATTTTATGGCTTTGAGATCAATGAAATAGGAACCTACATCGTACGGCTCCATTTCCTTGCTTTCTCCTCTGCTGAAGCTAATCTCTCAGATGCTTTATTTAGCGTCAGGACTGATAAATTCTTATTGTTATCTAATTTTAGCATTTCACAGTCCAGTAATTTGCTTGTCAAGGAATTTTTGCTCAAAGTTCCCAAAACCAAAAGAATGTTCAGAATTCATCTCAAGCCTTCTAGATCATCATTTGCCTTTGTGAATGCCATAGAAGTGTTTCTTGCCCCAGAAAGTTTCATACGTGATGATGCAACCCACATCAGTTCTAATTTCAGTGGATTGCTCTCTCGGGCCTTGCGAGTTATCTACAGGATAAATATTGGAGGTTTCAAAGTCGCTGCAGAAAGTGACACACTATTGAGGGAGTGGATACCTGATGATAAGTTCTTATTAACCCCCGTGTCTGAAACCATGACACCAAGAAAAGATGTACAATTCACAAGTAGTTATGCCTCCACTAGGTTTATCGCCCCAGAAAATGTGTACGGTACTGCTAGAGCATTAAACATAAGCAAGAATCCGAATGTTTCCAGCATAAGGTGGGGTTTCAGTGTCAGCAAGAATTCCATTTATCTAGTGAGGTTTCATTTCTATGACATTATTACTTTACAAGGTGATACAATAAAGTTCAATATTCACATCTATAGCTTCACCAAGTATATCTCGCCATTTGATCTTGCTGGCAATTTGAATACTCCAGTTTTTATAGATTTCATTGTTGACTCGGATGATACTGGATTTATGAACATAAGCCTAAGCAAAATTCATGACTCGCAGGAACCAAACGTGTTCTTGAATGGACTGGAGATAATGGAAATATTTAAGGGTCTATCGAAAAGAAAGAAGCATGTAGGGTTTATATTGGGTGGTTCCTTTAGTGGAGTATTTGTTCTGACATCCTTGGTAGTATTATTTTTGGCTTTCAGACTAAGGAGAAGAAAGCTTGGACTATCTTCAGGATGGTCAGAGAGTCAATTTATTAATATGTCGCTTCCTTCTCATCTGAACCTGGATTTGAAGATATCATATTCTGAAATAAAGAGAGCTACAAAGAGATTCAATGATAAGTTAGTTATTGGTCATGGTGGATTCGGAAAAGTGTATGGAGGACAGCTTCGCAATGGTCATAAAGTTGCTGTGAAGAGAAGTGAACCAGGACATGGACAGGGCTTTCCGGAATTCCAAGCTGAGATCATTCTACTGTCCCAAATTCGCTATCGTCACCTTGTTTCCTTGATTGGCTACTGCATGGAAAGGTCAGAGATGATCTTGGTTTATGAGTTTATGGAGAAAGGGACTTTAAGAGAGCATTTGTATGTTACGGATGAAAATTCTGGGACATATTCTTCTAAAGCAGAATTATCATGGGAAGAAAGACTGAGGATTTGCATTGATGCAGCAAAAGGACTTGAATATCTGCACACAGGATTGGAAAACAAAATCATTCACTGCGATATCAAGTCCACAAACATTCTGCTTAGTGAAGATTACACTGCTAAAGTTGCTGATTTTGGTCTCTCAAAATCAAGACTCCCTGATCAAGAACAAGACATGACAGTTAATGTTAGGGGTACCTTTGGTTTCATAGATCCCGAGTCTTTAATGACTCTACAGTTCACAGAGAAGTCTGATGTGTACTCTTTTGGAGTGGTACTGCTTGAGGTACTTTGTGCTAGGCCTGCCCTTCTCAACAATCCAGAAAGGAAGAACGAGAAGAGCTTAGCAGAATGGGGAATTCATTGGCAGATGCAAGGCCGACTGGAAGAAATAATCGATCCAGCTCTGGCCAGAACTATCAACGCTAGCTCCCTTAAAAAGTTTGGCGAAACAGCAGAGAAGTGTTTGAAGGCAAGCAGAGATGAGAGACCAGTGATGCGCGATGTGTTGTGGGATTTGCAGTACGCATTGCAGCTTCAGGAAACTGCAGGGAATGTGCAACAAGCTGAGGAAATCACGGTGACAAACACATTCGGTCTTACATTCCCAGCTGAAGATCAACTTCCTTCCTTCACATCACTGGTTGAGGCAGATGATGCAGCATTACATGGTGATCACAGTTCGCTTACAATGGCTAGTGGAGTGTTCTCTCAGATGAGGATTGATGGTGGCAGATAGAATTTTCTATGCCGACTATATGCTGAATTTTTCTGCAACTTGTTCAAGAAAACATGATTCCAAAGCTGCTCATGTTTGTAAATTGTAATGATGAAATACTGTATGTGGTACAAATATATATATATATATATATATATCTAATGAAATTTAATTTTCACTGCATGTTTACATTTTCTGAACATCAGTCCCAAAATCTCTCTCCAACGTTTCTAAATTTTCTGTCAAAACGAAAAACTTACCAGTATTGCCTTGTTATTCATTTTCAGAAAATTTGTTCCAGCTGTTCTGAAAGCTGAGTTTCAACAATTCCAAACAATATGTTTCTGGAAAAATAGTTGTTACTAACTAACTTTTCTTTCCATTCATATCTTCCCTTCTTGGATGACTTCACGTTTAAATTATCTTTCCGACTGGAAATTTCTCGAAAAGCAGACAATAATGCCGGACCTACATGTCCATTGTTAAGCTTCTTCATGGTTTGATCTTTCAACTTTACTTTTAAGTCCACTCCAAAGTCTTCTCTCGTCCACGATTTATTATGTATTTTTTCAGTTAAAAATCTTGAATCCGAGATGACATTTTCAGTAACCAAAAAAAAAAAGAAAGATTATGCTGATCCTACAACTTTGATGGCAGAAATTTTTAGCCATGATTAAATGCTATTTAGGTAATAGAGTTATACTAAGTCTAAAATAAAATTTGTGTAAAATTTATATATGGTGGATTGTATTTTTCTCCTGTAAGTTTTTTGTGGTTTCCACATTTTGGTGACTAGTAATAGAACAAGCAGTTGTACCCGCGCACTGCGGCGAAATTTCATATATTATAATTGTATTAATTTTGTAAACAAATAAATATTTTAAAATTTAACCTCTAAATTCATAAAAAATAAATCATAACAATAAAATGAAAAAAATATGTAGTAATTTATTAATCTAAATATAATATAATTATCTCATAAATTATGTTAGACGTAAGCGATACTTTAGTCTATTTATTAAGAATTAGCGCCTTAATTTGAATTTTGTAATTTAACATCTTAAGTCGTAAAAAAATAACTTATAACAATAAAATAAATAATATTTTTTTAAAAAAATTACAAATAAACACTAATTAAGTTTAATATTTAAAATAAATTTACATTATAAGATAATTATATGGAGCTCGAACGATATTCTAAATTGTTTACGAATAAAATTATTTGTTGAAAATTTAATTCAAAATAATATAGCTGCAATAATTATTTTAAATAACGAACAACTAAAAAATAATAACATTATTAATAAAATTTAAATTTTATTATAAAACATCATAAGTATATATATTTAAAGTTTAACAATTGCTACATAAAAAAATATTATCATTATCTAAGTATTATCTTTTGAAATTATAATTTATTCAAATATTTATCATTAAATTATTAAATATATACTTTATAATTATTTGACACGTGTCATTCAATCACATTGCCAAATGTTAACTTTTTTAAGCCTCTTTTAGCTTTATAAAACATCATAAGTATATATATTTAAAATTCAACAATTGCTACATAAAAAAAATATTATCATTATCTAAGTATTATCTTTTGAAATTATAATTTATTCAAACATTTATCATTAAATTATTAAATATATATTTTATAATTAGTTGACACATGTCATTCAATCACAATGCTAAATGTCAACTTTTAAAAGCATCCTTTAACTTTAGTATTATAGATAGTGGTTCTTTGCCCGTGGAGTAGGTCGCAAAGACCGAACCAAGTAATTCCTTGTGTTCTTTTTGTTTCGGCATTATACTTTTATTACGTAATTTCCTGACATCATCTATTTGTTCTTCAGCTTTTTCCACACCAATTTCTCTGCGTATCCTACACTCCCTCGGATAAGTTCTTCATCAACTGTGGACCACACTATATAATCAGATTATATTCATAACATAATATCTCAGTTTGCTATTAAAGTTTTTTGTTTGATAATTTTACAATATGCAATACTGTACACACAATTAGTTGTGACAACATGTTCATCTTGACTTGCCCCATAGAGCAGGACTTGGTCGATCAATCAATTGCGGTCCACTTCATCTTCAGCAACCGATGATGATATGGTCAAGAGTAAAGTCTTCTGCTATTGGCATTGCTGCTAAAACCCAAACACTTTTCTCAAAATTTTTCCATGGAGAAGCTTCATGCTTTCTTTCTCTTAAATTTTATCTCTTCTGTTCTTGTTTCATCTTCAGAATACACTACTCCAACCAAGTATTTCATCAATTGTGGATCAGACTCCACTGTTAATCGTGATGACCGGACCTTTTCAGGGGACAAGAATTCTGATTCTTCCATCAGAGTCGGAAACAGTAGTGATATAAGAGCCGATAATGCATCTTTGGCACATGAGCTCTATAAAACTGCAAGAATTTACCATGAACCATCTTCGTACGTGGTTAAGACGGACGAGAATGGCACATATATAGTACGTTTCCATTTCTTCCCTTTCATTTCACAGGGGACCGATCTATCTAAAGGTGTCTTCAGTGTATCAACTCGACCCTTCATGTTTTTATCGAACTTCAGTGTTAGAAACAGTTCTCGTTTGCCAGTTATTAGAGAGTACTTCCTGAACATTACTTCAGGAAAATTCCAAATAGACTTTGTGCCTGAAACTACATCGTTTGCTTTTGTAAATGCCATAGAAGTCTTTCTTCTTTCACCGAATTTTACAGTTTATTCTGCATTAATTGTGTCTACAGTGGCTGCCGTGTCAAATAGAAGTCTATACTATGGTGTACAGTCCAATGTTTTGAGAACAGTTTACAGACTAAATGTTGGAGGTGAAAACGTTAATGATACAGGAGCTTTTTGGAGGACGTGACTACAGGATGACAGCTATATTTTTTCGAAAAAAGGCTTTACAGAAAAGAGTAATGTTACTTTCAATTTGAATCGTGCTCCTGGTAGCACCGAAAATATTGCTCCATCTTCTGTCTACGGAAGTTGCAGACTGGAGAAAGGCTACGGATCAATCAAAAGCTTAACTTGGCGATTTCAAGTGAAAAGGAACGCTAGACACTTTGTTCGTCTGCACTTTTTTGATTTTGTTAGTCTATCATCTGGTATGGTCCTTGCTTTCAATGTGTACATAGATTCTGAATTCAGTTTTAATGTCCTACCTTCTGCTAATGAAACAAGACCAACGACTCTGACAACCCCATTCTTTCGTGATTTGGTGTTTGATTCTGACGAATCTGGATATGTAGACATCAGTATAGAGCCAATGAAATATGATGACATCAGTACGGGTCCAATGGATTCAGTAGCTCTTCTGAATGGGTTGGAGATAATGGAGTTCGTCAGCAACACAAGCTTCGTCAACAACACAAGCTTTGCATTGCTACCAAATAAACAGAAAACCCATCTTGCGTTTGTCGTTATTGGGCCAGTCTGTGGTGCAGCTTTGGTCATCGTTTTGATACTGTTGTTCTTAATTGGTTTGAAGCGCAGGAAATCAAAGTCTCAAAAGGCTTTACATGCAAATTCAAAAACTTCTCATAGTTGGATAGCTGAAAATAGAGTGCCTGTGCAGACAGTGATTAGTCCTGTCCTACGTTTAAACCTCGGGCTGAAAATGTCTTTCACTGACATTCTTGATGCGACAAACCACTTTGATGAGACAATGATTATCGGCAAGGGTGGATTCGGGAATGTCTTCGGAGGAACTCTGAGGAATAACATAAAAGTTGCAGTAAAGAGAAGTAAGCCAGAATCAGGACAGGGGTTTTCTGAGTTCCAAACTGAGATAATAGTGTTATCCAAACTCAGTCATATCCATCTTGTTTCCTTGATTGGTTATTGTGTTGAGATGTCTGAGATGATTCTGGTTTATGAATTCATGGAAAAAGGAACATTGAGGGATCACCTCTGTGGTTCAGCTTCCTCTCTTTTGTCCTGGAAACAAAGGCTTGAAATCTGCATTGGTGCCGCGAAAGGACTGCACTACCTCCACGAAGAATGTGCCGGATTCGTTCATCGCGACGTTAAGACCACTAACATCTTGCTCGATCAAAACTTTGTCGCTAAAATTGCAGACTTTGGTCTGTCAAGATTATGTGGTCCTGGCAATACTCATGTCAGCACAAATGTTAAAGGAACTTTCGGTTATTTTGATCCTGATTACTTCAAAACTCAACAACTGACGAAAAAATCCGATGTGTACTCATTTGGGGTTGTGCTTCTGGAGGTTCTATGCGGAAGGCCAGCACTTGATCTCTCGCTTCCAGATGATCAAGTAACGTGTGTTTGGATGGGGTATACATAAGAGTAACTAATGGAAGTGTAAGTAATGGTAATGAGAGGGAAGGAACTGAAAGGAAAAGAAATTGTTTACCCTTGTTTGAGAGATGAAAAAAGAGAAGTGTAAGTAATGGAACGTAAAATTGTTATATTCAAGTTAAAATACTAAAACAACCTTATAACAAAATGTAATAAAATCCTGGACATATTTTAATGAGGTTATAAATGGAAAAATTCTTTTTAATGAAGCTCCACCCTCCTTACACCCCAATTTGGGGTGTAACAAAATTCTGATTTTAAAGGATAAAGAAGAGTAATGCTTACCCTTACTTTCCTTTATTTACCATTCATATAATTTTTTCCAAACAAGGGTAGGAAGCTATCTTTCCTTTACTTTCTCTCTATTCCCTTTTCTTACCATCCATCCAAACATACTGTAAATCTTGCTGAATGGGGAATGTTCTGCAAGAAGAAAGGAAAGCTTGATGATATAACTGATTCAGCAATAAAGAATCAGATCAATCCCGATTCGCTCCGGAATTTTGGGGAGACAGCAGAGAAATGTTTGCAAAATAACGGTGATGACAGGCCTACGATGGCGGATGTGCTATGGGACTTGGAGTATGCAATGCGACTGCAACTAACTCTTGGTCCCCCAGAAATTCAGGATTCCAACATCGCTTATACTTCTTCTGAAAAACCTGCCTATATTGTGAGCTTGCCTTCTCCAAGTATGTCAACGCAGAGCATATGTTAGGAAGCAGTTAAAAGGACATTGAGATATTTAAAGAGAATTTCGAGTCGTACATTATGCTATAAAAAAGGGATATTTTAGATTTAGATTTATGGACCAAAATATATTTTATAATGAAAAAGTTTTTATTCACTAATTGTTATCTCGTCTTTTATTAACATGAGTTCCATAATTATTTGACACTTGATAAGATATAAAAATTGATAGAAATTTAGAATAAGAATTCTAAATTCTCTTTCTTCTAGTTGGTGTGACTGAAATATTATTACGGTGTAGTTTCGGGTGTAAAATCCAACTTCATTCTCGACTTTTGATGTGTGTAAACGTAATTGTTTTATTCAAGATCGCTTCTTCCATTGTGTTTGTAAGAATTTTGATATTAATAATTAGATTTATTTTTTATCATTTAATTATTAATTAATTAACTATATATATTTGTTATATAAAAAATAAATAAGAATTTTTTATAAATATACATTATTAAGAATATAAAATTATCAATTAAATTAGATTTGAGTAAAATATTAATATATTAAAAAAACTATGAGGAGTATGTTGTAATTGGGCTTATAGTTGTTGAACTCTTTCGTCAACCATTCAATACTCCTCTTTCTTAAATACTAGTTCTGTCCGTGCTATGCACAGTAAATATAATTGAATTAAGTTTTAAAGTCAATTGCTACAAAATAAAATAAGATTGTTTCATTTTCTCAAAAGTATTATAATTTAAAAGCATAAAAGATTTTTAATCAAACTAAAGAAAGGTTAAATTCAAAGAGAAAAAATATTTTAATAATTAA
>CANYCX010754449.1:0-28022 GCA_948193385.1 Breynia disticha f. nivosa
AGGGTGCCATTTATGGTTTGAGGGGGAACGAAGACCAGGATGGTCGAATTCTCCCCTGCACCCCGGCATGTAGAGACATTAAGGGAAAGCTTACTGAGTATATAAAATATACTCACCTGTCATTGCTGGATTATGTGCAGATCATCCTTAGCGGCTGGGATTTGACTTCGGAGCGGAGCACGGCGTGTGATACGGACGGGATAGGTTGGCTCTCCTTCCATCTTTTTGGGGATTTCACATTTTGGATTTTGTATAACCACATTTATATCAGTGTAAACTTTTATTGGCACTTGCATTGTTTTAAACCGAAAATTTTGGGGCTTCCGCAACTTCTGATACTTTCATTGTATTTCATCGGTTTAAAAGAATGCATGTATACCTCGTTTGAATTTGTATGTTTACACATGTATGTTTTATTTATTTCTTTCTACGGATAATGGTTTTAATATATATATATATATATATATATATATATATATATGGTCCTAAAATCGTATAAAATTGAAAAGGGAATTTAAAGAATTTGGGGCGTCACAGTGATTGACCCAACCACGATCGTGATTACCTCTCTGTTGGCCAATCACTTGAAATCTTAAGTGTTCTGTTCATTTGTGTTTCCATTTGGTTATGTATGTCTCCTAAGAAAATATTTTCGGTTTACAAGTGTTAAAGTTTGATTCATATGTATATTCAAGCATTCGTATATGAAAGTATGGTACTTTGTAACCTGTGATATTAGTTAACTAAGTGTTATGATCTTAAGTTTAAATGAAATGATCTATGATTGTTATGTTTATGTGTTATGGAAGTGTATAAGTTGGCATATGAATATATCATATTTTCTTCCCTTCTTTTAACCAATACCTCATAGGTTAAATCACACATAAATGAAGGAAAGGTATGTATAAATGAACCTAGAATTGCCATGGTATTGCTGTCTGATGATTTAAAGGAAGGATTGATAAGGTAGATCTGAAATATTATTTAAATATGAATTTCATATAATGTATATTCTTTTTAGGAGATTGTTGAAATGCTAAGTGAACATGAAATGATAAGGAGAGTGGTTGAAATGTTTGTGTGAACTGATAATGCTGGTTTAACTACTTGACATGAGGAATCTATCTATTCTATTTGAGAGATTGACAAATGTTATATAAAATACATATATATATACATGTCAACTGTTTAGGGACGTTGTCCATTTCGGTAAGTGCTACTTATTGAGTTTCATAACTCACCGCGTTTTATGCCTGCCGTGTGGGCAGGGACTCAAGGATGTTCAGCGAAGGTGCGTAGATCTTGTGCTCTTGTCGATTCGTACTTAAAGAACCAAAGAACCAAGGTGGGCCGTGTACTAAGGATTAACTGAACTCTTGTCATATTTACGTATGAAACATGATTAATGCATGTATGTATATATGTTTGGGATGAATTGTATTTGAACTTGAGTTTTGAATTGACATAATTCCAGTAAACCTCAACTAAGTGAACACATCCATTATGTGATATTTTCATATTTTAAAAACTCTAATGAATTATGATTTAAACAACCATTGTATTGCAAAATTGTAAATTTAAGAATGATTTCCCTTCTACCATATTAAACTTTAAAAAATGATATTTCAACAACAAATGATCTTCTTAGTTCGGGTACCGTTCCAGGAACAAGTGTATGTAAAAGCGAATGGTAGTCGAATTAGGGGGTCGCATCATAACCTTACATAATGAATCAAATGCATTCATATGGCCACTCAATCTCATGCATCATACTTGTTAATGGTATCATAAGCTTAATATCAAAGCAAATCACATGTTTCCAATCTCATTCCAAGTTCATAAGAACATAATACAAGGCATAAGCAAACAAGAGCATAGCATACTAAATTAACCAAGGCAAGAAAACTATCATGCCATCAAAGTATCTTAATTTATTCTTAAACACATAATAAATGAATATCAAAGCAAGATCCATATCCTCATAAGAACACATAAGAACACAAATACTATACTATAACACTCATCAATTCAAGTCCATTTAGGACACATTTGCTCTACCATCTTAACATATATGCATCATTTCCAAGTATGAATTGACCATACAGATATACGACATACAATGGTAAGTGTAATCAGGACTTACCTCGATATACGTGCGAAGTCAACTCTAGGCTCAACTTCAATCTAAGATCCTCAATTTGTTTCCTATACGAAAAGCATCATATAAAGGTTGTAAATACTTGTTTCATATATAGAAACATCAAATATAGCCTTGCTAATAAATTTCTGAAATCCTCAGTAACTTTTCCTAACCTCCATAATCTCCTTCATTCACATCACTCATGATGTACATGTTTTAATCCATTCTAAAGGGTTCAACTAATCAACACCAATTAATAACTTAGCTCAGTTTCCTAATCATAAACACGGTTCTTTGTTTTTAGATCACAACAAACAAGGTATCTTTTCACCATTGAACTATTAGGTTTCACCTTAGTAATCTTACTTTGAGATAACTGATCCTGGATTATCAAATCCAATAGATGTTAATTCATTATCCAAAGGATTAAGGGCCATACATCCTAGTTATGCCAAACTACCTCATATTAGGTCGGTTATTGATCCTCGTTTTCCCTAAAACTTAAACACTTTTTAAGATGAAAACTACAGGGGAACTACTTGCACAGGCTGTTCTCCTTCTCTGGAATGTTTCTCAATTAGAACGGCTTGGAGAACGGGTTGAACAGGCTGTTTCCCAGCCCGTTCTCACCTTCTGTGTTCAGCAATCAGCCACATTCACAATTAACATATCATACCAACTCAAACATAAACCATAAACAATTCTCTCAATAAACCACACTTAATAACAACCTTAAAACACATCATATTTCACTCTACATCACTTCACATTCCGCACAACCTCAAACATAACATAGTAGTCAACTTTCTCAAGCATTTAACCACAACTTTAACAATCACAATCTCCTACTTTAAATCACAATTCAACTATCAAGCATTCCAGCTCCTACTCACACAAAAATCCTTAAACATAAATTCAACTAGACCATATTTCATCATTTAACTCCCATAACTTACAAGTTCATACCCATTTTCATTTCAAGCAATCACATAATCCATACTCACACTAGCACATCCCACATTGCATAACATTAATTCAAACACATGAACTGCTCATACACTCCACTTTCATATCCAAACCATGGAATTATTTAATTGTGAATGTATGTATTATGAAATGCTAATGCAATTCGTACAAATGCATGCCCTGGGGTCTTTCTTGCGCACGTGAGAGACTTTACTCTTATAAATTGGCCAAGTCCATATAAATTGGAGCTTTCACTTGATTTGGCTAATCCCTACATAGAAATTTGAGCTCTCACTCGATTTGGCAAATCCCCACATTATGAACATCCAATGATGCTCATGATTATGTCCATATGACATGAAAGAATGGAATGCAAACAAGTTCCAATTCATCATTTTCAACTCACACAAGATCTCAACTTATTTAAGTCACCTTTAAATGCCCATAATCCCATCATCAAAACAATACCATGTGCTCACATTCTCAACTAAATTCACATCTACTCACATTCCATCCACACGTTAATCACACTATATCATACACCTCATAAGCTCACATTTCATAGCACATATCTCATGTTCATCACCACAAAATCAAGAGATGTACGTCAAGCCAATATACATATTAACACAAACACCAATTATTCACTTAATCCATTACCTAATCACTGTCAAGCACATTCAATTGCTTATACCACATACGAGTTCTCCATTTCCTTTTCACATTTTCCATAATAACAATACAATATCAGAACATCACACATTCAACATATTCCACAACAATGATCATATTATTCAAGTCCCTTTTTAAGTGACACTTTACCGCACATTTTAACATATTGGAATACAATCTAATATAGTTAAACATACAGAAGCAAGACATACAATGGTAAGTGTGGATTCAGTGCACTTACCTCGAATACCACGAATCCAACCTCAGCAACTCTGCTCTGGGTTACGAACACTACCTCCTACACAAAGCAAGCCACATTTTCCTTATTACACACAAATCTAAACTCTATTTCACGTTCTAACTCTGAATCCTCAAGAATCCCCAATCTACACAAACCTTAAAAACATCAATCCCAATACAAAGCTAAATACACTTGCCATTATGAATAACCATAAAAACCCCACAAAACCCTCCACCAAACCCTCTCTTTTACTCAAAAATTTCATCTAGGTTAGGAGATTACCTTGCTAAAAATCGGCCCAAACCCTAGAGCTCGTCCAAGGCTTTGTTCCGGCTTGAGATTTACGACCAACTAGGGAAAAGGGGTGAAGATTTGTGTTTAGGAAGGTCTTGGGATGTTTCTTTGAAGGTTTGGGAGGTTTTCTTTCTAAAGGGGTCGGGTATGTTTGAGGAAATATGATTTTCTCTCTCTTTTCTGCTCAAAACGCGTCCTTTTTAAGACCCCAGACAGACCGAATGGTCTGGCGAACTGGCTGAACAAACCGTTCACCAGGTAGTTCTAGGCTTCTGTCGGCAAAATTCACTTTTTGTCCATAATCGAAACGGTTTGGGGAACGGTTTGGCTAGGTCGTTCCCCAAGCCGTTTTCCCTCACTGTTTTTCATATTTTTCGAAATATTTTTCATTAAATTTTTGGGGCATTACACCGTTTCACGCAGACGACAAAGCACATGTGTTGTTCAACCCAATAGAAGGAATGCTCTGCATTTGCCAACGCGCGGTAGAATGTTTGGGTGGCACGTGTGGTCCACTCGCCGCCTTCTGGGCTGCTTCTAGCGGAACAAAATTCATATACAGACTATTTTTGGCTTTTTGAGTTCAATGGTGTGGTCAAATTTGCCAAATTCCAAACTTTTATTTTTGGAATCGTACTAGCCTATGGTTTTTGGTCTAAATTTGACGACAATTATACATAATAAATTCACCGAATCAACATCATTGGTACCCACAAAATCCTAGAAAATTAATTCTAAAATCTAATAGCCTTTTGGCTCTGTTGCCAATGAAAGAAAACTATATATATATAATATATATATATAATAATTAATTAACTAATAATTAATTAAAGCATAAATAAAATGAACGGAAAATTCTTGTAACGCTCAGAAAAATATAAACAAAAATTTTGCAGAAAATTAGTTAACTAGTACAGGAAGAACGGCTTGAGAAACGGTTAGGCTACGTTCCCAAAGCCGTTTCACACACGACAAGTGTTTTTGAATTTCGTGCTGAATAGTGGAAGAACGGTTAAGCAAACGGTTAGCATAGACTGTTTGCCAAATCATTTTGAATTGGTAGGATTTCAAAATAGGCACGTATTAGAGAAGGAGAGAGAGAGAGAGAGAGAGAAAACCTATTTTCTTTAGCTAAGAATATTCCAAGCCGAAACCCTACTTTCCCACCTTCAAGATACAACCCTAGATCATTCCTAAACACCAAAATTCGTCCTTTGCCATTAGATCTTCATATCTTCTGAAGGGAACAACGAGCAAGGCAGAATTTTGGGTTTTGCAATGTTTACAGTGAGACAAGTCCTTACCCTAAGTATGACTTATGAGTTTTTAGGGGGAGGTTATGTGGGTTTGGTGTAGGAATGTTGAATGTGACAGTTTAAAATTTTTTGGTGAGATTTAGGAAAGGAGTAAGAGATGGGTTATGTGGATTTTGGGGGTTTTACTAGAGGTTCGTAAGGATGGGAGATTAAAACCAGATTTGGGTTTATTGAGTATAAAATGAACAATATGAATGTGTGGTGAGAGTAAATACAGATTGGGAACACTAATGTTGGATTTAGGTTTTTGGGTTAAGAAAATAATTAAGGGTTTTGCCTAATTAATGTGCTAAATAATGTGATTTATATGTGAGATAGGTTATTTATATGTTTTTATATTGATGATATGATAGGAGGTGAGTTGCGAGATCCAGACCAGAGTTGAGCCCAGGGCCGACTTCACGGGATTTCGAGGTAAGTACAATTTACACTTACCATTGTAGGTTTTGTATCTGTATGGGTTAAACATACATGATTATTATTTTACCTGTTAAGATGGTAGTAAGCATGTGTCTCTAATTTGACTTGGTTGAATTGGTTGTAAGCTTGTACGAATTGAAGAAAATGATGTGTTTGAAGCTTGATAGAGCTTGGTGTGATTTTGGTTTGAGATGCTTGAATTATACCAGTATGCTTTATGAGGTTATATGCGAATAGATGTGTCCAAACTAGAGAGCTCGATGCCGACTGGGCCGATGATTATTCTGGGTGGACTCCCAATGCCGGTCTGGGATCGAGGAAAAAGGAAGACCCCAGGGGCATACATGTGTATGAGAATGCATTGGCATTGCATTGTGCATTCATTCTTATTGCATGACTCGGATGCATGTTAATTTTGTTTTATGTTCATAATGATATGAAGGAAGGCATGGATGGTTAAATGTAAATGAAATTTGTTGATGGATATGTGTATGTGTTGATATGTATTATGCAATTGTTAAAGGATCGAAAGCATGTGTAAATGAGTCTTGCGTATATGTGTATGAAAAGTTGGTTGATAGATGATTTATGTTGGAGATGATGTATAAAGATTACTTAGGTTGGATTGATGTTGTTTTTGGTTATGTCTGAGTTGGTTGTTGTGATGAAATAATGTTTGTACTAAGTTGCTGCTATGAAATGTGTTGTGAATTGTTGGAAGCAGGGCAGAACAGTTTAGAGAACGGTTTGTGGAAACCATTCGCCTGACCGTTCCACTGCCAGAGAATTTTGCGAAGGCCAGAACGGACTCTGGAATTGTTCAAACTGTTCCCAAGACCGTTCCACTTCCAGAGAATTTTGGGAAGGCTGAAACGGTTTTCAAAACGGTTTGCGTAAACCGTTCTGCAAACCGTTCCATTTACAGAGAAAATTGTGAAGGGCCAAACGGTTTGGGTAAACCGTTTCCCAAACCGTTCTTGCCTATTGAACAGTGATAAACTGGAAATAAAGAACAGATTTATGTAAATATTAAATAGGGAGGATTGCCCTATCGTATAATGTGCGTAAAATACTATTAATATTGATATATTTATTAAAATGAAATATGCTAACGTCTTAGTAAAATTATCAAAAGTTTTTAATATAATATATAGAAAAAAAAAAGAGAAATTGTGAAAATTTTAAAATACCATAAAATTACAAGTCAACATTATTAATGTCAACATCTTTATTTGACTGATTTGTGTCAATAATTTAATACTAATGTCAACAACTTTCTTCTTATGTATATAAAGAATAAAGCCAAAGGATAGTTGTTTAGCATAGCCTAGTGAAATTCATACAAGTATTTTGTGATATATTAGCATAGAATATAGACTATATTGATCATAATAATATTCATACAAGGTTGTTTGAAGTGAATAATTTGCTCATGTCGTGTTTTTGTAAGAATAAAAATTTCATTGAAGTAGAAAAAATCTGATCGAGAAAAAAATTTGTGATAATTTAATCAAATTTCTTTCAAATATTTATCTATATGTATAAAGCTAAATATCCAAAGTGAATTATAAAAAGTATTCTATTTTTTATTATTTCTATTTTATAATTTAAAATTATTTTAATTAATTAATTTATTTATATTTATTATTGTTATTAATAGTTATTGTGATATCATAAAAATATGACCCTTAAGATGAAAAAAAACACATTGAGACAGTTTTTTTTTAAAACTATTAATTGTAATAATTAATATAAAAAATTGATTAATTAAATTAAAATAATTTAAGATTTAAAAATAGAAAAATAATTATTTATGGTTAATTAATTAATTTATTATTTAATATTAATTATCGTAATTAATAGTTTTATGGTATCAAAATAAAGAAATGAAAGCAGATAATAAATAAAATGTGATGCCTAAATAATTTCCACTGCAAAAACATTGTATGACACATGCTATGAACTCAAAAGAGTCTATCAATACCTTGTTATTTTGTTTCTTTTCGTTTTTATTTCATTGATTAGACGAGTGCGATAAGAAAAGTGTAAAGTTAGACGTATTATGCACGTATCAGAGGCAAAATACACTGACATAGATGCATGTCAAACAACAGTGTACCCTTCCTAAGGGTGAAATGCGCAGATTTTTTAATGTACATACCTAAAAAAAGCTTGTGTCGTGTCACGTAAAGGTATTCCGCCTTCAATAGTAGCAGAATTCATCCTAAAATGCTAAATATTTTTACCTTTAACTTTTTTTTTTTGTTAATTTCTCTTTTCGTTAAACTATTCCTCAAAAAAAACCTTCACCTTACTCTAAAATAAGGAAGATTATTTTTGTGACTACTAAACATAAGTCATTTTGTGACTTTAGTCTTACATTGCATATTTCTTGACTGATAGCATTATGGATACGCAAATGTAGTCATTCATAAATTTATCAAACACAAACTTTAAAATAGAGTTGAAGGTAAAAAGAACATAACTACATAAAGAATAGATGAATATATTTCAAAATTCACTGCCGGGCAAAAAAAAAATTACCATAAGGTAAACACAACTTCAATCCTGTTGATACAAAGCAAAAAATCTTGGTGGTGAATTTGAAGGTTTCATGAGTATAATAAAGAATATGAATCCAACTTGTATATTTTTGGTGCATGAAAAAGCAGCAGAAGGTAGTGGAGTAATTTGTTCATCATTTCCAAGCCACTGAATCAATCTCATCTCTTGCTGATTTGTATAATTCAAGCCTTTTTGCTATTTGACTCCTCCTTTCCATCAGTTGAGGATCCTCGTCCAACATCGCCCCAAGCCTTTCCTTCTGCAACCAATATACACTTGAACAATGATGGAACGGGAAATATTTTCACGAGGGGCGAAAATAAACGAGTTAAAAATTGTATAGAAAAATATGTGGCAAGAGGAGGCGGTGTTATAGAACAATACACGGTAAAAGGAAAATGACTAAAGGAGTAAATAAGACAATGAGAGGACAAGGGGGCGACCGAACCCCTTGCCCCCCACTGTTTCCATCCCTGCACTTGAACACATTGCTTAAAAAGGAACCCAAAAAAAAAAGGCAACAGTAGTTATAGAAATGAAAAGAAAATCAAACACCCTACCTCTCTTCTCCCAATTTGAGCATAGAAGTGATTAAGAAGTGATCTCTTGGCTTCTCTAACCTGACAATAAACAACAGCTTTGGGAATCGAATTCTTTAGTGTGTCACAAACCATGGTAATGTAAGCACTGACATTTGATCCTGCAACGAGTTCCCATAATGTTTGTCAGCATCAACATCAATTCATATAAGGTCTTCATAAGAAACATTGCAAAACTCATTATACTGTATGCAAATCCTTGCATGCACTGATAAATCATTAAACATCTGTTTAAGTGCAAGAATGACTAACCCTAGTTTCATCACACAACTGGCTGATTATATTAGTATAAGTATATTATTCTAATGAAGACTTAAGAGCAATAACATATAAGCTTAGTCAAAAAGAAAACAAAAATAATGAGGAATCATAGGTAATAAAGCAAATTTTCATACCAATCCTCCTAAAATGGTTATCAGAGTATCGATCCGCATTTGGCGCCGGTTGATTTGGATTTTGGTTGGTATTTTTTTCTGGTTCAAGGTGAAACTTCCTAAAAAAATCCACTGTTAGGTAGCTTGATTCCATGTCCACCAGCCGGAGAACTGTCTTTCGACTGTCTTCTCGAAATCTTTCTAGAGCTTCATTAGCAGCAGCAGCAATGTCGGCTGTAAGTGTTGGAAATCTTTTCAGTTCCTGCAACCCACAAAACAGCATTGACAAATTAAAGTTATTTCTTTCTGCTACGACAACTTCCGACTTTGAAACTAGAGATGATACAAAGATAATGTTTTCAGGCAAAGCATTTTGCATTGGAGAATTATCAAACTTCAGCTGAAACTCCATGGACTTTTTTTTTTTTTGAAATGGACCTACCCCTACGCACCTCAACCTAGCTAGGCTGGCCTCAGGCTTATAGGGCACTCCGTTCTGGACAACCCAGCTAGGCTGGCCTCTCCAGAACAAAGTGGGTATGTTTCATTGATACCTGGAAAAACCATGGGTCGAGAGGACCCTGCATAGGAGTTATGGTTACACAACAATGGACAAATAATTCCTAAGCTATCATAGTACAATATAGTCAACAGCTGTGGTGAGATGACATTGCATTCTTCAAATAGGAAGTCATTGTGTGGTAATCTGTCCCTCGCCAGCCAATGTGCTGCCGCATTTGCCTCACGATACACATGTCTGCAAATAATGTCAGGGAAGAAGGAGATGATGTTTTTAATTTCCCACATTAGAGCTAAGTTTCTGCCTTTCCATGATTGTGTGCTTGTGATTATAGAAATTGCAAGCTTTGAATCTGACTCTACAATCAACTTACTGAACCCCTTAGCAATTGCCCATTTGAGGCCATAAAGTATTTCCCATAACTCGGCAAATAACGGGGAGCACCATCCTAGGCCAACCTGAAAGCATCCTCTAGGCTATACCATTGCTATCTCTGATAATGCCACCCGCAGAGCAATGTTTACCAACCTCATTAGTTGCTGCGTCCACGTTCAACGTAAGCAGATCATGGAACTAAAAATAGATAACAACATTGAAACTTTCCAATGCTAAAAGGGAGATAACACGAGCAACGGCCAACTAGTTTAGACGAGATTTTGAAGATAGAGGAAAGGTGGAAGTTGTAGGATGGATTGAACAAAGGAAGAGAATGGATCAAATAGGGTTTGGCTATGATGGAGGACTTTTTTCCATTACAACAGATATAGCGTTTCAGAGGTCGAGTCTGTGAAAGGTGCTGAACTACTTGTGGGCTGTTTGAGTGGTTCCAAAGTTGCTCCAAAAAGTTGGCTTGTTTCAAGTGGTGTTAGGGAAATGGTGTTCTATGGGTTGACTAGATATTCATTGCTCAAGTGATGGTGGGGGCTTTTGCAGTGTACTTATAGAGTGTGCAGTGTGGTGGATGGAGGGGGAAGGGAGATCAGCTAAGCGTGAAGTTGACCAATGGCATATAGACGGAGGGAAGAATTCACAACTGTTTCCAGAATACAGAGAACGCATGACAAACCTGACGGATGGCTGGGATAATCACCCATTTTTAAAGATTGAAAATGCGTTATGGTTAAAAAAATTACACAAGGATGAAAAATCAGTCACATTTAGCATAAGAACGTCCATCCATTCTGTTAATAGTTTTGATAAACCCATTCCCTTCATAAATTGATGTCATTATTCTGGTATCAATATTCATGTCAAAAAAACTATCATGAAGTGTTCATAAACCAGCCAAAGGTATCATCAATAAGAAAATTTAAAGGATAACATCGAATGGTCACAAAAAGAAAGTAGGATTCCACATACAAACAAGAAAGGTAGACATAAATAAGGATGATATTCATACCTCTGTTTCAGATATTGACTTCCGCACAAGTTCTTTCAAAACAAAATGCACCTGCAGAGGGGAAAATAAAATGAAATATTCATTTGTCAGAGGAAGGGTACAATAACCAAGCACACTCATCATTTACTATGTCAATGTTTCCTCTGCAGATTTGTTTGTAAAGCTAGTTTCCATTCTCTGAATATTAAAAAGTAAAAACAAACAATACATCAGGACCTTCCACTTCATAACATCAGCTGAACCCCATGAAGAAAAGTAAAGGCCATTACGATGCATTACAAAATCTTTAACATCTGACATGCATATGAACCTTTGTTAAGACAACAGAAAAAGAAAAGGGATGATGCAAAAACTCAGATTTGTTCAAGATTCTGAACCCAAGAATACCTGAGCAAACTTTATTCAGAATATGGGTCATGAATCATGAACCATCATAGGTCTATCAATGAAAATCTCAACAAAAATATAAAACTCTTTGAGTAAGAGCAATTCAAAATGTCAAGACGGGACATCTAAAGGAGCCTTATTCCTCAACATAACTAATTTAACCATTTGATGAATGTATACTAAAAAATCATAGATTGAAGAGGTCTAGTACAAAACTTCCTAATTAGCAGGCAAGCACATGCCTAACAATTGCATTATTGATACTATTAAGTTTACAATTCACCAATGCATAATAGGAAAACAATAAACATGAACAATAATACCTCTTGATAATGAATAGTTAGCAAATCACTGAGAAACAAACATGAGATACTGAAAATAATAAATGCATGTTTCTTGGAGAATGAGAAAATAAAAAAGAAGATAAAACCATGTTACCACTGCATATCAACACATGGTGTAGCTGATATGATCACAACTGATAAGCAATAAAAAAAATTTAAAACTGCATTTTCAGTTAACTTCAGGTATAAGCATACCGCATCCACAGATGCTTCGGCAGGGCCTTTGAAATAGCTGATTGATCCATCAATCAATCTTCTGTATCCTTGTTCTGGTGCAATCAAATGTGGTTGATAACCATCGGCCTCTGAAACTACTTTTTGTACATTTTTTAGAGAAAGATGACGATCAAGTGGCAACTTTTTTAGAGCAGCGGGTAGTTGATGATCAAAAACCCCATATATCCGATCTCCTCCAGGACGCCTGAGAGAGAAACATAGCACTCAGCAGTAGATAATAATGTTTTACTTTAGTCAACCTAAAAGGCCATCCCATTTCAAATATTTTCACAGTTCTAATCAATTTTTTGTAGTCAGTTTTTAACGAATACGGTAAATAATGTCTCACAGATGTTTACTAGAGAATCCACTGAGACAATTTAAATTTAAAATGTCAGTAGATAGAGAAGAAAAATGGCATTTACCCTCCATCCAGGTGTTCCTTAAAGACACGGTCAAATGCACGGCATAACTCTAAAATGGTGTAAAGCTGAGCCTGTATGGAAAGTACCATCAGCTTTGTTAGTTTAGATTAGAAACAGAAAATTTACATTCTACGAAAAAGAAAATTTTTAATTTCTTATCATGCTCTTTTGTTACCCCTGAGTCTACAGCAATAGGTCTGCCAATACGGTCCAACTCTGCATTAAGTTCATCAATAGTCTTATTTATTAAGGCAATGATACTTGGAATACGCTGTCTGATAACTGACTCCAAATGCTGATGGGAGGAAAGAAAACATAAAATTCAATGAGACAGAATTTAAATTTAAAGAAAAATTTTCTTGAAGGAAATTTAAAATAATCTAGGTTCATAAACAACAGAAGAGTAAACCTTGGACAAAAGCTTGGCAAGATACTCTGCTCCCATTTTACTGGCCAAATGACCATACTCAGGGCTTGTTTCAAAATATTCACACTCCTTCCTACGAGCAGCAATCATATCAACATTCTTGTTGATGTCAGCTTGTGAACGATTGACTATTCCAACCCAAGGATGTTGTAGTCTGTACGCTCTTCCTTCGAGAACCTTAAATCATGAAAACAGAGAAAATATTACATACTGACAATAACTGAGAAACTAATACAGAAAGTGCATTGGTACATACATCAAGAGCATTGGTTCCCTTGTCCATCAAATCAAGCTTTGTCAGCACACCGAATGTTCTTTCACCTAAATGAAACAAATAAAATGCATATGTTAGGTCCTTCATTCATTATGAGAATCTCCTTTTAAAACAAAGCATCATATGGAGCAGTTCTAAATTTGATGGTATGCTTCTGAACTAATCTGACCTGATGGATCAACTTCCCTTGCAAGTTTTATAGCATCTGAAGTGGCAATATCTTGATTTGCAGGAGAGATGGCCAATATAATGCAGTTGGGCTGTTACAATAAAACATTTCACAAGATGAAATAAACACACCGGGAAAATATGCTAGATTCACTTCACTCAACAATTCAAACTCAAGGGGAAATAATTAGACATGATCATAAGCCTATCCAAGGACAAATAACAATTGGAAAGAAATGAATCATTAGATCCTCATCAAATGACCAATAAATTAGGCCTAATGCTCGGTGTGCTTGCTTATCGTACCCTGTGAATATAGAGAGAGCATATAAAAACTTGTAAGCATGAGAACAAAAGCTAATGAATTAGGAATCCTCAATAAATATACAAGCTCTCTCTCTCTCTCTCCATATTTGCAGCTCCCATGATGAAAACATATAGATCTTATAATAAATTTTAATCCAATTCAAGGAACTTCAGCCCATGTATGTCCTTCTACATGCAAACGGATCAGGTAACTAACAGACCATTTTGTTTCTTCTAAATGAATTCAACAATTCGTTAGGATCAAAGAATCTCACCTTCTCAACATATGAACGGACCATATTTTCAATATCCTCCACTATGGTTTCGGGTTGTCCCTCTGAAAAAATTTAAGTTGACATTTTTCTTAATGTGTAAGAATAGAATAATTTAAGTTATAGAGAACATGAGACCAATCATACAAATAGTAACAGGAATCATGATGGTATTTACCTACAGCGACTTTTGTCAACCCCGGAAGATCTATGAGAGTTAAATTGACAACTGCAGCAAAGTCAAGTAAATCAAAGTTACACTGCTGGGTGTTTATGTGCCAAAGAAAGTTATCTAGAAGTCATGATAGAACACTAGAAAAAGAACACAGAATGAGACAAGTAAATTAAGAAGCCTCCATTTCGACCAAAAAAGCAAGAAACTTATACAGGAAAACTCATAATGAGGAAAGTAACTTCTTTCTGTCATTTCTATCACATCATGTGCTTGTTATTATTTGCATTAGTATAGAAACATATGTTCTCTCCTCATTAGGGAGTTTTAACGAAATAAAATGAAAATAGCAAGCTGCAGCTACCAATAAAATGAAGCATAGCATACTGACATTAGTTACTTGCATAGATTCAAATTTACCAATAAGATAATTCAGACTCGACCCCCACAATACAAGCTAGAAAAAAGGACACTAAGGTAGGAAATACATGAATGCAAAAAAAAAAAAAATATGAGCAAAAAAGAAATCCTGGCTGTTCAACCGAGCATGTTCAACCCTTGCTGGCTAATAGCAGTATTTAAAAGCCAAACAAATAGTTTCTCTTGTTTTGCTTGTAAGATAATATTTTATATTTAAAAAAATACAACCAACAAAAGATTTAATTTGAAGTAAACAAGTGGAGAAATATTCCCCCGGAAGATATATCAACGTATTTTGAGGCAAATTACCATTTGGAGAGTATATACTGAGGTGAATTGGTACATTAGAGATTTGCTTTGTCTTTCCAGTTATACGATCAGTCTCATCTGCAATCTCCTTGCGCACGGAAGCTAGCAAATAGAAAAGAGTGACTCAACTTATTGGCAAGATAATACAATTGAACTACTCTTTGTAAGTAAAAGCAAGCAGACAAAGTCATAGATCAGAGATATAGGAATAAAACATCCACATTAAATATAATTGAATATCTTCATCTAGCATTTGCAGCACCATGTCGAATACAAATCGATAGAATCAAAGTTCCCACAGAGGATTCAATCTTTTTACCAAAATCAGTAAACTTTTTCCTTGGAGCATGAAGAAACTCAGCATATTCAGACCTCCCATCTTCAATCTTATGAAGTTGCAACACCAATGGCCTCCTCGTAACAATACCTATTAAAAACAAATAGACTTAAGTTATCCAAACAACTACAGTATCCATACATACCACGACTCTACTTGAAAGACTAACGCAAAGATCAGAATGTGATATTGATTTAGCATTAAAACCACAGACAGAAAAGTCGCGCATCAAATTATCCTATCAAAACAATAAAATCAAATCAAATAAGCAAACAAGATGAAGAATTACCAGAGCCACGAGGCAAGAAATCTCTCCCAACAACACTTTCTAGAACCGAAGATTTCCCAGAGCTCTGCATTTCAAAAGCAACATTTTTATCACGAAACAATCAAAACCCACGAATTAAAAAAGCAAGCAACTTTGTGACAAAAGAATCAAAACCGACAAATGAAATCAGAAATAAATAAAAAAACCAGAACTCTTTGTCAAGATATTCAAACCTGGCCACCAACAACAGCAACAGAAGGAAGAGCTTCCCAGAGAGACATGCCTTCGCCGCCATAATCACCTAAGACAGTGCAGGCTCTCTGGATTCGATTGACAAGCCCAATCAAGCTCTCCATTGTGGCCATCTTCAATCAGATGTTTGATCTGAGAGAGAATGTGGGTTTGGATCTACAATTCAAGGATTCTGATTGTTTAAAACGCGTACC
Organism: Breynia disticha f. nivosa; assembly: GCA_948193385.1. NCBI lineage: Eukaryota > Viridiplantae > Streptophyta > Magnoliopsida > Malpighiales > Phyllanthaceae > Breynia > Breynia disticha. Next base: position 16,278 of record CANYCX010754449.1, read on the forward strand.
AAGAATCGGACTCGGACACACACGGTTAGGCGAAAGCTATATGGCGACTGCAACATTTTACATTACATGCATGTTTTATGTTCTGTTTTTTAAACAAAAATAATAATTTATTTGTTTTCTTTATTTTGGAGATTTAAAAAATTGAGGAAAAAGAGGTATTACGTACAATTAAAAAAAAAGTTGCTTTTTCTTTTGTATATATTTAATAATTACAAATGTGAAATTTTTTATTTTAGAGAACTAAGTTACTAAAATTGAATCGAATCAATCAGTTAAATCGATGAATTGACTATTGATCTGTTCAAATTTCACAAGCTCGAGTTATAAGATGTGGATGCGGTTTGATAACATTGTGTGCAAGCTCTAATTTAATTATTATAAACTCTTTTTTTCAAAATTCAAAGATTTTAGATTACAAATAAAGTATTAAAAAAAACAAAAAATACTTTTTTTAAGTTTTGTATTATTTTTTTAATACAACTTTTTTATAGAAGTTTTTATTATGAAGACAAAGAATGGAATGTAGTTATCATATTTCATTTTATTTTATAGAAATATTTTTTTATTTTGAAGTAAAGTTTTAGGAAACACAAATAAATTGGTAAATTTGTTTTGGAATTATTTGAATTAAGGACGAATAGAATATTTCTTTTTTGTAGTAAAATACATATTTTTTTAGAAATGATCATGCGGCTTAAATTTTTTATTTAACTGAAAACATAAAGGTCGTAGCCTCGTATCTTTTGGACATTCTTGGCCATTTAAACCAACTCAGATGTCATTAACCAATGAAAATAAAATCTTACATTTGATCTACTAATGAATTTAGAAATTTTAGCAGTATTTAGATTTAAAAAATTCTAACACATTAAAAATAGTTTTAGTCAAAATTTATCATGTTTTGCAGTAGTAACTTTTAGCTAACTTTGACTATGTTTTAATGAAATAAATTTCCGCAAAAAATTTTTTTCCTAATTTTTATTATTTGTGTGAACTTTAGCTAATTAATTCCAATAGTCAACCAAATATTTAAGAAAAAACGAGATAAAATAGAAATATTTTTTTTCAGATAGTAGAAAATCAAAAGGAAGTTTAATTGGCCTAATATTTGAGGAAGTAATAATTTTTACAAGGGAAGGATCAACATGAAACATTTCAAATTTTTGAAAGTATAGTATTTGAACCAACTTGGTCAAAGAACAGTTTTGACCCAAGATTTGTTTGGTCACCATTGGATGATGCTCAATTACAACACCAAAACTCACTTTCCATTCTCCATAAATCCCTCCAAATCACTCTTGCTCATCACACAAACAACACACTCAACACATTCACTTCTTCCTACTGCTCATCATTCCATTCAAAAGCCACCACATCAGCACCAACTCCCCCCACCCCCATTTTATTTATTTCTATAGAAAATCAAAAGAATTCACTAAATAAAGATATAACTTGAAAAAAAATACTAATTACGAGCTTCTTCTTAGAGTCCAAAAATACTCTTCGCTAATATTGATTTAGTTGTTGTTCGAGCCTATGAGCTAAACAAAGAATTATTACGATGTGTTGGATGAACTAATTGAGTTTCATTACAAATCTTGAATGGTCAAGCACGCAATTACCTTCGGCTGCTCATGGTTTGATAATACAAATTATGTACGAACTCCCATACACCCTCAAATGAAGCTTATCGATGTTATCAAACATAAAAATGATCACTCAAGGGTTGTTACATTTTTGCATATCAAGCCACTCAAGTATATTATCTTGAATACCGCAAAGTAAGACATATTTACGGTGTTCAGCTTGCGGGAGGGTGATGAGATACATACTTGTATAGCACATGCATGACACGTGTGCTCGTTTGCTAAGTTAGTTAGTGGCAGACTCGTATATAAATAGATCATTCTTGTAACAGAAGTAATCAATGAAGCTCACTCTTCCTTCTCCCTCCATTCTCGATCCTTCCATTCTTCCTCCTACTACACTAAACCAAGAACCTTGTGAACTCCAAGATTCATCTCTGGCATGCATAAATTAAATACAAGTTGGCAGTAAGCATTCTCCAAAATAGTGACGATGTGAAATAAGAATTACACACTACGATTATCGTTGCATTGGAGTCAAGATGTGAAGAAGAAGCTGTTCGTACTTCACACGAGAACCCACCATTCCAATTCATGGAACAAATTCTTCTTTCCAAAAGAAACTTGCTGCATTAAGCGTCTTTCCAAAAGAAACTTGTTCTATTCCCTACGACTTTTACGATTGGTAACTCCAATGAAGATTCATACCCAACAATATTCTATAACACAACCACATGATCTGAACATCATCTGATTACAAAAATATTAACAAATCTGAACAAACCACCACACTAACTTCATAATCCCAATAATCATATTAACTTCAAAATGGTAGACGCCAATATACTACCTATACAACCACACAACCACTGTTCATTTGAAAGAACAAGGAAAAAAGCTGATAAAACGTTAGCCCATATTCAATTTCTTCCTTTTTATCCGACTTTTTTTGCCAATATCTAAGCAGAGGAATAACAGTCTATGTCAGAAACATACCGATGTCTCGTCCGATGAAGCTCTTCCTGATTTTTTTTTCTTTTCTTTGCCAATTACAGTGAAAAGAGTCATCGATATGCAGGTTATGATCTTTATAATCAATCACAGTAGTATTTAAACCGAAAAATACAGGCAACTGAAGAACTAGGCCTGTGCAGATTACTCCTCACTGCTTCAGATTGGAATCTAATGTCATTGCGTGTTGCGTGTTAACCCACCACGTGATACACTTCTGTCAATATAATGACATTGTCAATCAGAAATCCTTTCAAATGTTAAAAATAGAAAACAGCAAGTTCAATGCAATTACCTTCCTGGAACCATATGACCAGAACTTACAGGCCCTTTTGCATTAGCAAAACGTTTTGCCCTGTTCTCGTGATCTTTCTCCACTCGCATTGCAGCAACCTCCTTCTCCATGACCGCCACTTCTCTTCTCATCTTCTTTGCCTCAACCTCCATTGCCTTAGTTAATGTTTCTACCTTCTTTGCTAACATCTAACAAAACAACAAACAAAATGTAAGTTGCCCAGAAGTACAGCAACAATATTTTATAAAAAAAAAGTTATACATATCAACCTCAATTGCATCATCCTTGTCTTTAAGGCTTTGATCTTTTTCATGACCAGCTTTTCTCAATGCTACAACCTCCTTTTGCAGTAAATCATACAATATCCCTGGCACTGTGTCCTCTGTTTCTGCAGGTTGAAAGTCATTGGCCTTGTCATCAGTATTTCCTTTCCAGGTATTAGGTGACTCGGAGCCCTTGATTCCCCCAGAAGGCTGATTAAATGAACGATTTGGGTTAGTTCCATTCAAGAGCATTTTACTCCTATCCAAGGATCTTGTCCCTCCATCAAATGATTTTGATGTTCCTTTAGCATGTTTCAACACAGAACTGGTACTGGAGGACAAGGATCTTAATTGAGATGACGGTGTTCTTTTAGACAGAAAGCCATTACAAGACAATTTTGAGAAATTATCAGCTCCACCAAGGGACTGACGACGAGAAGGTCCATTGCTTACACTTCTTCCTTCTACAGCACTGCGATTACTAGTCGAAGATCCCCTCAAGCTCTCCTCAAGCACTTTGAGGCGCAAATGATATTTTTCCTGATTAAACAGAATCATATCATTACTACAAGACTTAGAGGACTAACAAGGCAAATGATAAATCTCAGAAGTCAAATCACTACTTTAAGCTGTGCTTCAGACTTTGCAGTTCTTTCTGCTACAGTAAGCTTGTCTCGCAATTGCTGCATTTCTCCCTGCAAAGTGACAATTGCACACGCCCAGGATCAAAAAGTATGAAAAAGCTTACCGTGAGAATTCATAGTCAAGGAACAATCAATGGTGGTATTCACTTGGAAGGAAACCAAACCTGCAAAAATCGTCTTTCTTCTAGCCATTGTTTCACAGGCATAACTTTGTCGTTAGCATCTTTCCACTCATTAGCTACCACTGTAGCAACTCTATTCGCTGTTACCTTGGCGCGGGCCAGCTCTCTGTCAAGGGTTTTTCTTTCTTCCTACCACTCAGAACAACCGACATATTTTTAGAATATATTGAAACTGCAGTCACAGTCAAGTAGATAATCATAGGGTATGGAAATTACATTCATTTCCTGAACTTTGCGTTGATAATCCCTCACAGCATTAGCAGCTGCACCACCTGCAAGGACAGCCTCTTCTAGTTCTCTCACAGTCTGGGTTAGCTTTTCAACCTCAGCAACTTTCTGTCTATGCATTTTGTCCAAAATTTTATTTTCCTCCTGAAATAAAAATCAATAATAAAGATTTAAATTTATCCTTCATCTTTTTTTTGTTCAGTAAGCAAATTCAACCTTGACACTTGCACAAATTTATGACACTAAAAAAGGAGGAAAATTAATTGTCACCTGGCAAATTTCTATCTGCTTCATTAACTCCTGATTCTTATTTTGTAGGTCATCTACCATAGAAGCCTTAGCCAATGCAACTTGAACAGTCCTCTCTGCTTCAAGTAAAGCTGCTTCTTTTGATTTAGTTAGTCGATCCAATGCCTTATTATCATCTTGAAGCTTAGCAATCTAGAGAAAACAAGGGAACTTAAATAAGAAAGAATTGAAATCATTAACCACCCAACATGTGCAGCTTTTTGGAAGGAATGACAACCATAAGCTCATTACACAAGCGTATACCTCTTGACGAGCTAGCTTAAGTTCAGCCTCTAGAGGAGCTAGGATAGCCTCTATTGGGGGCATATCATCATCCTTCTGAGCAGCATGAACCCTTCTAAGAGTTGCTTCAGCTGCAAACTGAGCTGCCATAGATGCTTTCTTCTCATCATTGATTTTCTTAATCTCTAGATTCTGCATCAAATAAAAGGTCAGAAACATCATCGTGAACACTACTTAAATAAATAAGGTAATAGAAGTTCCAAGCAATACTTTGCTTTCTAGGAGAGATTCTGTTAGCTTGAGCTTCTCCTCCACCTTTGATAGTTCCTCAGTTAGCTGCAGGATATCAGCACCCAGTAAGAAAATAAATAATCCTTCACACCCAAAAATAAATAATCCAAACTTACATGCTGCAATCTAATGTGTGAAGAGAAGAAAAAGGGTAAGTCACATAGAAAAATAACACATTTATGAGGAGAGTAACATCATCTCAGGCGAAAAACACATGCCAAATTCTAGCCAGTAAAAATGTGATGCGTCTATCCCCAGAAACACCACGTGATAACAGATTAAGTTCAAACATATAATAAAGAATGCCCATTACAATGGTGAAAATAATAACGCATGATCAACTATACAAGAAGGAATTAACTTAATCTTGTCTGTTACTCGACTGTTTTGTTATAACAGGAAAAAGTTAAAAAGTATTAACTTCAAAGAAACAAGAAAAACAAGAGAAGTATCCAAAAGATAACACACTAACCATAATACAAAGAGAAACATAAATACAATGAAAAAAAAACAATCGACTAATTTCAATGAACAAACATGAATTAAGCAGCGTATCTCCAGAGAACTGAGCACAGAACTTCCAAAAATCAACAATTTCATTCTCGCACCATATTAGGAAAGGAGAATTTAAAAATTGCAAGAAATGTAATTAATTAGTTGAGTAAAAAACCTCTTCCACAGCTTTCTCTCTAAGTCTCTCAGAAAGTCTCAAAGCCTTGATCTCAGCTTGAGCTTCTCCCAACTCTCTATCCTTATCTGCAAAAAAAGAAGACATTAGAAATTGAGTCCCCAATAAGAAAAGTGAAGGCGAAAAAAGGGGAGATCGAAGCGCATTGAGACCTCTAACTTCATTCTCAAGACGATTAAGTTCAACCTTAACCGGATCGGAGCCATGAAGGAGTGTAATGAACTCATTATCTGCGTCAAAGCTGGGCCTGACCGGTCTCCTCCTCCTAAATGATCCTGATACTGAGAGTGGTGGGACCCCAGAGCCGTTTAACTCTCCTTCTTCCCCGGAAACCTCCGCCATCAAGATCTGCTGAATCACATTCAAATATAACACATCCAATGTAAACACTAGTGAGTAAGTTTTAAGTTGAGAGTGTGAAAGCAAATCTGGTAATTAAATTAAACTGAACAGTGGTTTTGAATGGAATGTAGAGAGAGAGAGAGAGAGAGAGAGAGAGAGAGAGAGAGAGAGAGATTGGGATTTAAATCTGGAGAGAGAGGGGTGGGTGTGTGTGTAATGGAGAGAGTGAGAGTGTTGTTTTTGTGATTATTTTATTCTCTCTCTATTGCATTGGACAGAGTATGAAGTCCATTCAAGTAGTGAGTGACTGCTCTTTACTTATCATCTAAATATTTATTTTTTAATTAAACTATTTTAAATCTTAAAATCATCTATTAAAAATTTAAAAATAATTTATTAACTTAAACTTTAAATTATTATTATTATTATTATTATTATTATTTTGTAAAAAATAAAATTTAAAACAATCTTACCATATCGCGTAGGTAATAAAATTAGTAATTAATTAAACTCTTTTATTTACAACTATAATTGTCTTAATCTTCTTATTAATGCATGTGAGCATAATTAAACAGAATTAATAAGTCCATCGTAAACGTCATTAAGGAGGTGGATTTATAGGTAGAGTATCAATCACATTATGGATCTTTTCCGCTATGCTCTCATTATTTTTGTTCTTTCTTACTTATTTATCAGTTTTTACTTTCTAGTCTTATTTTAAATATTAAATTAATTACTCAACTTTAGGAAATATAGCATCTAACTTTCACAATTTATGAATTTAAGTTTTCTTGCGTTTTGTTCATAAAAATATTAAATTTTTAAAATCACAAGCATGTACAATTTCATTGGAAATTTTTACATATAATATAAGTGGGGTTGTCTTAAAAAATATTGTGGCCATACACAAAATTTAACTTAGTAACCTCTTATTGATTTTTTACAAAAAAATATTAATTAATATTAACATTTTAATTTTTTAAATATTTTTTGAGTAAAAATTTAATTTAAAGCATTCATTCAAGTTTATAAAAAGTGAATTTTGAATTGACTTTTCATATAGTAAAATATAAATACAATGTAATCATCTGATTTTTTTAAAACTTAAATCAAAGAGAAAAATATTATTAGTTGTGTATTTAAAAACAAACTTAATAATTATAATATAAGTTGAGAGATTATAAGAATAGAGATGTAATTGATTATTTTAATTTGTAAATATGAGAGATAATTCCCAATATAAGGTGCATATAAATATATATTAAATCAAAAAATAGTGAAATTTTTTAAGTACTTAAATAATTTATATAAAATCAACTAATTTAAGCTTAATACAGGAAGAACAAAAGATGTAGTTATTTAACTATAACATATAAATAACTGTTCATACATAAAGAAATCATACATAACAAAGGAATGTATAATGTATTCCTTAAATGAGGTTGCCGATTACATATTTCATTGGACAAATGGAACTTGTAAAAACAAGGACTTCGGTAAAATAAAAACAACCACATTTAGAGGTTGTTATGGTAAACTTTAAATTGCTGCCAGCCAAAGTCACAAGCACACAGGCATCAAAATTCCTACTGTTAAAAGCATCGACCAAAATAAACTCCAAGTGACACCCTCCTTGTATAGACCAGCCATCACGTTCAAAACATGAATACAAAAACATTAAACGACTTTATAAAAGACCATCAATGTAATTGACTATGCCTCTATGCAGTGACGGACTTAGGCCGGTGCTGGTGGGAGCAGGGCGAAGCCCTTGGTATTGGGGGTTTCCATCAATCGAATATCCAGTGGTGCCCCTACAGGATGTTGTCTAGTGGTGGGGCTGGTGAGGGCACCACCTGCTGTGAAATACAACAAAGCAATTGAAGTTGATACTGTATGAGAGAGAGTTGTAGTAGGGTGGAGATTGACACGTTAGAGAGGAGAAGACGATGTTGTTTGGTTTGTTGAAGAAAGAAAACGACACCTGTTTATTTTTTAAGATGACCCAACCCATCCGATGTCGTTTATGGAAGGACTATTAGGATAATTTACATTGTAAATTGAAATAGTTATTTACTCTTGTTGTCTACAAAACGTACATAAACAAAGACTACACCCCCACTCTACATATCTACCGATCCACGTTGCATCTCTATCTCTTCTTCGCACTCCACTCAACACTTCTCACTCGAGTGACTTGACCCAACACCCCACACGAGATTTCCCTCACCTTATTATTGTTTGTGAGGTAATTTTTTAGATTTTTGAGGTTTATTATGGCATATTTTTTTCTGAGTTTAGAATTAATGAATAATGAGAAACGTTATGCTTTTTTTATGTGTGTTCTTGTTATTTTGAATTGAGTTTATTGATGATTTGAAATTTTAGTTATGCATGTATTGATAGATTACTTTTTTTTTTTATAAATCTAAGCTTTTTCATTGAGAAATTCAAAAATTAATGAGAATTATTGTGTTTCTTTATTTGAGGGTTTATTGTTTTGAATTGGGTTATTGATTATTTGTGATTTTGATCATGTATGTATTGCTTGTCAGAAAAGTAGACTTAGGATGTGGAAACTCTTAACTTCTCTGCAGCTCTTATTTAAATTGCAGAGTTCAATGAAAGAGAGGCCTATACTTCCTTTTCCCTTTCTCACTAGGTGTTATTTTTTCTGTGCATTTTGGTTGTTTTTTGTTGTTGTGCTTTTGCACTCTTTGCATACAATGAAAGTTCAATTCTTGATATTTCATTGACACTAATAAAGGTTGTAAATAAGTTGAAATTTTCAATTGGCTACTTATAATTGGTCCAATTTGTGTTGTTACAGAGCAATACGTTTTTTGTTATTTTGTGTTAAGTTAAAAAATAGCGCACATTATGTGTTGTTCAATTGCAGCACATGGTTTCATTACAAATATATGAGCATTAAAAGAAGGATTGTAGACAAGCTATGGGAAACATTGCTAGTATGTGGTCATATTTGATGCTAATTTTTTAGGCTTCTTAAAGTGTGTCAATCTTTACACAACAACTCTTAACATTGCTCTACGGTACCTACTCTTTTTCTCCCTTGGTCTCAATGAAAAATCGAGCCATTTGGTCTGAGCCCCAATATTCCTTAGTGTTGCAGCTGATTCTGAACCAATTAACTATAAATTGAATAATGCAAGTTGCTCATTTTTGCTAATACGACCATTTAATTACATCGAATAAAATGTTACTTTGGTTGTAGAAGAATAAATTAACAAGTTTTGGTGATATATACAAAATATAATGGTAGTGGATATCGTTGCGATTTTCGATGCCCCCACTATAAAAGTTCTGGGTCCGTCCTTGCCTCTATGGTAACCCTATGAAAAGCTTCATTAGAGAAAAATGCAACAACCATAATGGAAACAAAATCAACTTTATAAGACCACCAACAACTCTAAACCACTACCAAAATTTTTTTTCCCATTTAAGCTCTCTTTCTCATTTATTTCAATTCACTTTACTAAACAGTAAGTTGTTGTTTTACGCTTATTTCATTTTCGTTAAGAAAAAAATCGCACGCTAAAGATTAAAGTGAAATTTAGTTTACGCATGAATACTAAAATTAAAGAAAGGGTTCTTTTTCCCTAAACCTTTGGAATTTTGGGTGAAGATTGACTTAACGCTACACTAATCTAAGTTACATTACAAAAAGCAGTAAAAAAAAGTAAATGCACTAGAAAGTACATAAAAGGAAATTACTTAGATTAAAATAAGTTGAGCGAAAATGAAATTACAAACTAGGTTAAAAGCTTATACTTGAAGCATATGAAGAGGATTGACTTGCCATTGCAATTGATCTCATGAGTGTCTAAAGTAAGCAAGAACTAAATTAAATTACACTAAAGGAAAGTCTGAAACAGAAGAAACAAGTGAAATGGATAATGCCTTGTGTCTTCTCTGTTTAGAACTTCCTATATTTATAAACACACTCGAGTAGTTATTCTCCTTAGACGTTTTCTTCATCTCATCTATGCTTTCATGTCATGTACATCTTCAATAAAACTAATATCTTGTTTTCATGACACCTAGGCAAACAATTTTATTTAAACAATTTTTCTTCAACTACAAAGTCCAACTGCTTTATGAATTCAAAACTCGCGCTCGTTGCATTTTATCATACCCACATCAACTATGACTTAAAGTCTTTGTATCTCTTTGCTCGCTCATCCTGTTTACTCCTATGACGTGGATGAATTCTCGCTTGGGAACAAAAACATAAATGATTTGCACATTCGAATCTTCTTTGTGTAAACTTTGATCATCGTGATCCTTTTAGTGATTAACAGATGCCCCTCCTTTATGAAATCTCATGAGGAGTAAACTATACATGTGCTACATGAATGAGATCTCCATTAATATTCACACACAGTCAATACTTAAATGTTTATGTGATAAACATTCCCTGATTAGAGAGTTTAATATGTTTGATTGAATAAAGACTAATTGTGTAACAACTCTTTGATGATTATCACCTCCTACCACATTTAATACGTTTTCACTTTATCTGACGAAAGCATAAAACACGTTAAATCAACATTCTTTATTCATAATTTTTGATTTTGCATTAAATGTGAGATTGGCATTAATCCTATTATGGTTTCAAAATTAAGATAATGATTTGCACGCATTAAATGTGGGCCCACCGATCTTATCAACACATTGGAAATTTTATTTTCTCGCATTTTTCCTCGTATAAAACATACACTACATGCTTTATCTTCTCCACTACCTTCATTTGCAGAAAAACCCTTTCTTTTTATAGCTTTGTGATCCTGTCACCTAAAACGTTTCAAAAATCCTTCAACCTTAATTTTACAAACATGAAAATACCTTCCATCAACGGAGATTACAAAATCTTGTCATTAATGTTCTTTAAGAACATTGACTCTGATTCAAGAAAGGGATTGATTCCCCTTAACGAAGAAAGCAAAAAGTAGATTTGACCTAAAAACCCAAGTTCCAAAATCTATGTTTTATGTCCTGTGTGTTTGTTATCTTCAAAAAAGATATCGAAGATGCACATCTTCTTTGCTGGGATAAGTGAGTCGTAATCTTCTTTGAAATTGAACTCTTGAGATTCATTTCTAGTAGGATGTGGATTTGCCTAAGAAAAGCACTTTCCCAACATCAAATTACAAAAAAATGGATAGCCAATCACATTTACCCTGGTTATAAAGAAAATTTGGAACGAATAGGTATGGAAGATCTGATCAAGAGTTTGCTGATAGAGGATGAAATAAACTTCAACCTATTGGCAACTCTAATCACCTTTTGGAACCCCATCTTTAATCAATTCCAACTTCCTAAAGGATTCATGTTAGTGACATTGCTCGACACGTTCTATAACATCCTCGTCCTGAATCACTTAATTAATATTTTAAATAATATGCTTAATAAAATTTAAGAGTTTTACAATTAAAACGACAAAAATAAATGATTAGAAACAAGTAGATGAAAGTATATTCACAGGTAATTCCCTCTGTAGGTCGATTTCTCCAACGGAACAACGAAATCAAATGCTTGCTTTAGGCACTATATTTCGACCATTTGTGGAAAATTGCCCAATGTTGACGATAAATGTATGCTCATATTCAACGAATAACGGAGCAGTTTCATGTGAAGGTATTAATTTTTTGAAGAAACAAAAC
>CANYCX010754464.1:0-12013 GCA_948193385.1 Breynia disticha f. nivosa
GGCGTTACAGGTATTATTATTTAATTTTGAACGAAGTCGACCAAATGTGGTTATGTTACTTACTGAGTTTAAAATTCAAGCAATTTATTGCCTGTAATGCTCGGCAGGAATTTGAGACTACATTTTGGGGAAAAAGGCGCGCAGTTGCTCGGATTTTGGAGTTGTTTGGAGACGGCTGAGGTGTGCTGTGCACTTTTTGGATTAGGGTTTACTTTTTAGTATATGTACATGAAAATGCATAGATTTTGATACTTGTAATTTTGTCGGGTTATTATAAAAAATAGAATCATTAGGATTCTTTCCTTAATAACGTGGCAACTATTTTGTAAAACCTTGTATATACATATATTATAAAAGTTGTGTTTAGTTTTAAAATGTTCTTCAAATTTATTCTTAATTATTCTTAATTATTTTTTTAAAAATGAAAAACTTGATTTCCGGGTTTCAGTGTCATTTGTAGGAGTGAAGTATACGCAAATGATATTGAAATTCGGAGGTCACACTCCACTGGAGTAGGACCCCATAAATCAGAATGCAAATATTCAAGGATCCCCTTAGTAGTGTATACTGAATTTCACCCTACATTGCTTGCCCATCACATAAGTCTCACAAAACTTTAGCTTTTCAATCTCAACACTCCATAATAACCCTTTTATGCACAATACTGACAAACTCTTCTCATTCATATGTCCTAACCTGTGATGCGACAACTTAGTACCATTATCATGCTCCATGCTGAATCAACTTCCAAAGAGTTAGAAACCATTGTAGTTCCCAATATTGACCTACCCTCTTATGTTGAAGAGTACCCATCATCATAACCAAAGAACCCAGAGACATCTTAAGAACTCCAACACTCACAGAGAATGTGTAGCCATTTTTATCTAGTGTACCCATAGAAATCGATTTTTTTTCTTCAGCTAAGGGACATCCCAGACATCCAATGTCCTCATCATACCATCATACATCCTAATTCGTATTGACTCACTGCCCTTAACCTCAACCCTCTATCATCACCTAACCTCAAACTGCCATCCTATTTCTTAAAAAAATTAAACAAATGTTGTGAATAGGTCATATGATAAGAAGCACCTATATCAATAACCTAAGTGTATGTAGTAATAGTTGTACACACAATCAGAACATCTCCACCCCTCATCAAAACTATCCTAAGTAGGATAATTCTGTGCTACAAAAAGCTGAGCATTACCCTTTGATCCTATCCATTCTCCTCTTTATGTTGTGGACAATCCACCATGAAATATCCTTTCTCCTTACAATGACATTATCTCATTCCAGTGTTGGATTTATAACGTGACTTACTATGCCCACTATTGTTTCTCTCCGTGCTCTTACCTCTATTCACAGTCAACCCAGTATCTGCACTGTTATTGCTTGCATTAGAAACTATTTTTTGCTATTTTTTTACTGCAAAGCATCCTTCACATCATTTATTGAAATACTATCACGCTCATATATTATAGTATCAACAAAGTTCTCATATGAACTAGGAAAAGAACACAATAACATCATGGCTTGATTCTCATCCTCAACCTTAACACCTACGTCATACAAACTACGTATAATTTTATCAAAGTTGTCAAGGTGAATTATAACGCACATACCTTCTGACATCTTCAAGGTGTGCAATCTCTTCTTTTGATAAAATTTATTGGTTAGTGACTTTTTCTGGTACATTTTTTAAACTTCCTCCACAAGCCCAGTATAGTATTCTCATCGGCTACCTCCTTCAAAACTTTATCTGTCAAACTCAAGAGAATTGCGTTATGAGTCCTAGACACAATCTCTTCCTTCTCTACTTCTGACAACTCCTATGTTTATAGTTTTCCTTCTCCTTCTATTGCTACTACACACTTCTACTGAACCAAGAGAGTCATCATCTTTAACTTCCACAAGGTAAAGTCATTTGAACTGTTGAATCTTTCAATTTTAAACTTCTGAATCGACATTCTTTTCTAAAGAATCAATCCGAAGCTTTGATACCACTTGTTAGAAAATTGAACAATAAATTTGCAGAATTAGATTTGAGAATAAGAAATAATGACACAAGATTTACGTGGTTCGATCAATTTGATCTACGCCCACAAACAGAATTACAACTAGCAAAAAATTTATTGAGCAAAAAATTTATTGATCAAATAATATGTATTGATCAAAGAATTACAATGAAGAGAATAAGACAACTATTTATAGGTGCACACTTGACAATTAGCAAAAAACTTATTTTGTCCTCAGTGTTAAAATGTTAGACCTGCATACTCCAACTAGACCCTAAACACCCGAAAGAGAAAATTAATATAACTCAATAGTTGTTATAAATGAAAAATTAATAATAAAATTGGACATATATATTCAACAACTTCAAGACTTTAAGGTTAAAGATATAATTAATGTCTTGAGTAAATTTCTAGACGACAATATATATATTCAACAATCTTAGCATTTTGAACCATTTTAAACTTTTTCTAATGTTTGGAATGATTCAAATATATTCAAAATAGTTCAACATGGTTCAAAGTCTTGCCAAACTATGAACCATTTGAACAATTCGAATTATTTTTGAAACACTTTAAACTATTTTGAATAAATTTGAATAATTTCAAATATTGAAAAAGTTAAAAAATGTTTTAAAATATTTAGAAAAGGTTCAATTGTTCCAATGGTTCAAATAATTCAAAATGGTTCAAAATGATTCAAATAATTGAAAATGTTTCAAACGGTTCATGTGCATAAAAACTTGCATAACTGAAATCTAAAAGTAAAAGTAAGGAAATATCTCTTAGCATATTTCAGATTGGTTTTAAATGGTTCAAATTGGTTCATATTAGATAAAAAAATAGTTCAAATGGTTAAAACCATTTAAAAAATTTGCAATAGTTCAAATTATTTCAAAAATAGTTCAACTTGATTAAAATTGCTACAAATTAGTTCACATTCCTACAAATTGGTTCAAAATTGTATAAAATGGTTCAAAATGATCAAATGGTATTAAAAAAGTCAAAAAACAGATCATCGCATATTATTTTACATAAAAAAATTAAATTCATTGAAACACTAATACAATATTATATACATGTTACACTAATTATAAAAATCCTTAAATTGGCAAAAATATGATACATAATCATTCTATCTTTACAAATATATTTGTTCACTTTTGTAACATTCTTGAATCTTCATCCTCTCCTAATTATACACCATCAATGAAATGCGTAGACAATGTGCTCTAATGTTGAACTTCTCAATTAAGAGAAGCATCTTCCCAAAGATGAATTATTTAGAAAATGTCATTGTAAAGGATGTAAAATCTGTGTTGTTGTCCTACTTTTTGCTCGTTAACACCTGTTGCACTCAGAACGTTCAATAGCGAAGAAATTCAATTCATTCGGTGGGTTCAAAATTACCTATCGACTCGAGACTTTTCGGGAAATACCTAATATTAAACTAGTTGTACTACAAAACGAGGCTAACGAACTAACTACCAAGCCAAAATATAAAAGGAAAATGCAACTAAATTAATGGAAGACTATAGGCAAAAAAGTGAAAAAAAATAAATTTAACTATATTGCTTGAAATAAGAACTGCAATTACAACCTAACAATTACAATTTGCAGGAGGATTAAAGTCATTGATGTATTTGCTTGATTCTGACATGTTCTCTGTTGCAAGTGTTTGGAAAAACTAAGTGTCTAAAACCATGTGACTGAAACTAAAGACTAAATTATAAAGTAATAGCAGGAGTGTGTTTGATTTTGTTTCTGGACATCCTATTTATAAAGTTCAATTGAGCATCAAACACATGCAGTTTCTTTCTTTCAAACTTGACAATTTTCCATTTTGCATGAACTTTTAATCAGTTACCATGTTTGGCATTTTAATTTTCCACGTTCTTTTATTTTCTTCCTAATAATCATGTTAGCGTCCACTTTCCACGATCTTTCATTTTTCCAAATCTTCAAATTACTACTAACTCACTTAAATTCGAGCAACTGCTCTTTATAATAACTGACTTTTGTGTCTCGTGTTAGATTTATGGACTTACAACATGTGTTTTATATATATATATATATATGCATTTGAACATGTAGAGGAACATGTATTGTGGTTATTAATCGTTTGTTAATCACTATAATAAAGTTTAATAGTCCAACTAAAGTGATCTACTTAATGTAGTATGGACATGTTATTTTATAATAAGTGTTGGGCCATAATATAATATGTGTTTAAACGTGGGCTATAAATTAATTTGGCTGGTATAATTAGTAATTATACTAACTGTATATAATGGTTTATGGGCTCTAACTAAACAGTCCAGAAACAGAACATTTTTTATGTTTCTTAACTACTCTAAAGGAAGAATCATGTCTCTTAGAGAAACAACGGTGATGTGAGATCAATTAGAACTTCCACTTACCCCAATTCACTACAGTTAATCATGAATTTGGTATCGGGTACATTTTTGCTTAAGTTTATGGTTGTATCTGTCATCAATTTCTGTGTAACTGTTCGGTCTTGTTCTTAAGGATTTGGCTTATGGAATCTCGATTCCTAATTTCATCCTTTACTGGTCGAACTTTGTTATTTGTAGTGTATTCTAACCTTTCTTTGCATAGTGATCGAACTCTCAATATATCGAACTCAAACTTCTTCTTACGTGGTTTTCAGACTTTTCTTCATTTAATGCTTCAAGTTTATTTGTATCTCTGTTGTTATGTTCAAACTCACCACTCAAAAGAATTGTAATTCACATGCAGTACCTTTGGATTAATTTTTCTGACAGACTTCGTAATCATTATTTCTCTTGACTTCACATCTGTTTTCAAATTCTACCAACTTTATTTTTGATTCGATCTTTACCTTGGGCTTTGAAGTTTGATTTTTTTCCTAGCATTGAATGCTTGATTCTTCCTTGTCTTTTCAATTCGAATTTGAAATAACATTTCGTCCCCTGCATTAAATGCTCTGCCAACACATCATTAGTATTTCCTTGAATTGAACCCTCATTTAGACATATATCAGTCTGATGATAACATCTGTTAAAAAAAACCAAACAAACAAATAAAACATAGCAGATGACATTATTAAGAAACAACAAAAAAATCAACATTAATACAAACAACAAATAAAACTTACACAATTATATGCTTTTAAAAACTATTAGACACTTTTATTGCAACTAAAGCTCCTTTAGCTTTAAATTTCCTACCTCTCCAATGTGAAAACTTTTAAAAGATTTATATTAGTTCAAAGCGCTTCAAAATGATTTAAATTTGTTCAAATGGTTCAAATTAGTTAAACAAATATTTAAACTGATCAAATTGGTTTCAAACTAATCAAATTGAGTTAAATTGATTCAAAATGGTTCAAATTAGTTTAAAATGATTCAAAAATAGTTTGCACATTTGACTTTAAAAGCAAAATTTGTTTCTTAGCACACAAAAATACTAGACTCAATATTTATTTATTCATAAAGCAATTACAAGAATTCATTAGTCATAGTTTTTATATGTCAATTAAACTCATCATTAACATTTGATTCTTCTCTCTTTGCATTAGTAAGCACATCCAAACCTAATGATCCAAAGCAGTTAACAACAAAAGAAAAAGGAATAAAAATCAAGTAATAAGAACAATGGATTCAATTATAAAGAATATATTCCAAAAAATAATTTGAAGATAAAGATATTTATAAATACATAAATTATGCCTAGTAGGAATAATGAATGGAAACTATCGGACCCTCTAGATGATGAAACGAAGAGTGCATGGCAACACATATAACATATACAACTTAATGCACATAAGTCAGATAAAGCGATATGAAAACTTACATCTACAAGGGTAGTCAATATTCAAAGTGCTTGGGTTGTTATCAGACATCAATATCCTAAAGTGTGATGATATCATTTGCTATGAGGACCACAACATATACTAAAACTTAGTTTCATGGTTTATAAAGGGTGATTAGCCATAAAAGTAAGGCTTTATTAATGGGGATTAACTCCGGATACAAGATGTGTGCTTTGTGGGACAATAGATGAAAACATCAACCACCTATTTTTTGAATGTCATTTTTCAACAACTGTATGGCAGAAAGTTTTAAGCAAATGTTGTTTCTTTCGAAGAGGGCAAACATGGAGCAGAGAAGTAACATTTTTTTTAAGAACTAAAGGAAGAACTATGCTCTGCAAAGTTCATCATTTATTATTTTGTGCGGTTGTCTATTTTTTTGGCAGACAAGGGATGAAGTTATTTTTAGTAATAGTTGTCCTGTACCTACACAAGTTTTGGGGCATATTGTTGATATTGTTCGTCTCAAACTTGATACTAGTGAGAGTCTATTAACATGAAGACCCTTATATATCGTGTTTATTTACAGGTGTGCTAGTTTAGATAGTTAAGAGCTAGGTTCAATCTTCGATCTTTAAGTCTAGCTAAAAGATAGGATTGCACCACAAAAATTATAGCCGTTGTAAATTGTACGTTCTTTATGCTTAATATAATGACTGTTACCAAAAAAATATTCAGCTAGAAGCCCTAAATTGAAGCATTTCTTTACTTAGAACTTACAGTATTGATACCAATTTCGATTTGCAAATGAAAGAGGAAAGTAAAAGAGAAAAAGAGAGAGAAGAGAGAAGAATATAACTAATTGTTTTAACAAGAAAAAAATGATAACACTATCTTCAATAAAAAAAAAAGAATGAGGAATGAAAGAGAATGTTTTAAGAAAAAATTGTTATGATGAAAGAGACAAAATAAAATCTCTAAACATCAATAATTACTACATATGTAACTCTGGTTAAATTGTGAAAGAAAAAAAAAATAAAAATTCTTATTTTTAGAAAATATGAAGATAAGTATTTATATAAAAAAATATAATCAGATACTTTTTAAAAAAATAGGAATGATAAAATGTGGACATAATTAAAAAACAAAATTTAGATCGAATTTCGGCCTGTCAAGCGCTAGAAAGAAAATGATAGAGAATTGAAGGCAGGCATTCAACTTAGCACATAAGGAACGAATCCAACTGAACAGAAGCTTAAGTCTTCCATCGTTGGAAGCTGTGAGAGCCAAACCATTTCCATTGTTGGGTATCGCAGTGAAGAAAAAAAAAAATGCTGACTATTAAGAAGGTTGAAACAGTGGTTTCCAATTACCAGGAGGAGATTTCTTAAGGAACCATGGCAGGTTGCGGACAGAATTGTCTTGGAAATTGTTGTTTGCCTGGTATGAATTACTAGAAACTAGCCAAAATACCCGTGTGATGCGGCCGGAAACATGTATATTCCAAGATCGTTTAACGAAACCCGTCATGATATTATTAATTATTTCTTCATAGAATTTTCTCCTTGGCCTATTAATTTTCCTAATATTGTTCTCTAATTTGACTAGCATCAAGGCTGCCTCTCTATGAATTCAAGAATGATAATTCAATTAAAGAGGTTTCAGGAAGATCACCAGATATACAACCTCAAAGTTGTTTCTTGCAAAATCTGCTATTAGGTGGTTGGGAAGATCGAATGAACCAAGGTTTATTCCGATATGGTGTGAGCAATTGTGAGACAAAAATCATCACAGGGAAATATGGTTTTATTGCACAGCTTAATGAGGTTCGTCATTTGAAAAAGAGACCTACAGAATTCAGACTTGATTTTGTTCTTCAAGACTTCGATGAGAATAAGTTTAATTTCACTAAAATTGGACAAGAAGTGCTTTTTATGTTCGAACCAAGTGGAGATCATCAAAGCCATTTTTACCACTGCACCTGTCACTACTAATATCAAATCCCCAAATGTCGTTGCCATTAATGTACAAACCTAACGAATATAGATGAATCAACACAATAGTTCCGTCGCTCCTTCTTGAGAAGTCACTCCGTTATTAAAAATTCTTTTGTTGTTTTGTGTATCAATCACCTACATTTTCAAGTAATCTACTTCATCTAATTTCCCTTCATTATTTAATTATACAAATCAAGAACTTAACAGTAGTAAAGCGAAACTGCAGGTATATTACTTTGCAGTACCATTCCCAATTGAGAAATCTCAAACCAGAAGAATAGAGACTCAGAAAAATGAGGAAGATAGAGGAGTAATTTTGTCAGAGATTATAAATTATCCACTACGAGGTTTTGTGTTCGAAGGTGGGCATACAATGCAAGATCTATCAGTCTTTCTTGCCAGTTGCTGCATTTCTATACAAAATAACAATTTTCCTTTCAATTTACTCATCACTGATTGTGGCAAAAGAATTTTTCTACTGCCTCAAGTACCACTTTCTTCATCTAATAACCTCTTCTTTAATTTTAATTGGTGCGTCCTCGTAATATACCGGGTTTATCCAACCTTTACCAGCCAAGGCTCAACTGTCGGTCAAGCACTTACACCGGCAATTCCTTTTTTGGCTCACAAGCCGCCCCCTGACTAGATACTGCTGAGAGAGGCTGGCTCTAGTACCATTTAGTATGATACCAAATCTATCATTTCTTTATCAGCCAAAGCTCAGTATCAATTAGTATGATACCGGATCTATCCTCTCTTTAGCAACCAAATCCCAATTAACACCTACATATATGTCAGTTGTAATGAAGATGCAACAGTTAGTCGAGCACCTTTTATGGACTAGTCACTCTCATTAAGGGAGCCTCACTTATATGTACATTTGATGTTTATTTTTTTCATGTGAGACTATCACGTTCATTGTTAGACCTTTCTAGTTTTGTATGATTGAGAAGCAACAGCAAATAGGAATATGAATACGTTGAGAGTAGAATGAACAAAATAAACTATTAATTCTTTTCTGAATATGAATATGTTCTGTTATGCGGAGAAACAAGCACTTGGGAACGTAAGAAACGAACTTGGAGAGACACAAATAAATCCAGCATGTTGGGATATAAGTGGGCACATATATAGTTCTAAAGAGAAAAAATAGATTTACGAAGCATCAGAAGCATGTGCTTGTCGACTTCTTTGGGAGGTTTCTGTATCAGAAGAGAGGTTTCATGATATTAGAAGCTATGTTGTTGAAGCAGCAGGCTTTCATGAGTTTAATTTGGAGGGGAATACTCCATTTGAAGAAGATGAATCCATTTGTATATCTTCTTCTAAACTACTGAAAAGGAGTACATGTTCCTGAGAACTAAAACCTAACGAAACAAATTCAATTTTAGAAGGCATTATTTTCAACTCATTTCTGAAAGACCTCAAAGAAACCCTAGCCTTTATAAAGAATGTAACTGTAATAACGTGACTTGTAATAGTAGTTGTGCTGATGATACAGCGGACGAGATTAATAAAAGGCACCCGGATACCAGGCGGTTTCGTCAGAAACGTCGGACAAAAAAAAAAGATTAATAAAAGGCACCAAAATTGGACAAAGTCAATGGGAAAAATTTATTGAATAGCATTTAAGCTACTCAGAATGAAGTATTTATATCAAGCCCTAAAGACATAATCGAAACATAATGAAAAGTATCTCTACACGGTCTAAAATATAGTAACTGACAAAGTAAATTGCATAATCGCACTAATTTGATTAGCGTATCGGGATAATAAAAATACTTTTAAGATAACGTCATTCTTGACAACCTCTAAATATAACGCACGCACCGAGGAGAAGATTAATGCATGGGGCCAGTTCTACCACTTTCTACAACTCGATAACTTGGAAATCTCTCGTTACGCATAATCACTGGATTGATCGTGGATATGTTTGGTCGATTATTTGTCTAAATCACCTAACCTATCTACTTTTGGTGGTTGGATAAATGATCAACCACCAACCTACCCACTCTATTAGTGTATCTACCCAAATCTACCCACCAAATGGTAGTTTGATTCAGGCGATTTGAGTGGTTAGCCAAAAAGAAAAACATTAAAAAATAATTAATTAAAAAAATTATTAAGTTAAAAAGTACAACTTAAAAGTAAATATCTTTAATTTAAATAAAAAAATTAATATCTACTTCAAATTAACAAACAAGAAACTAAAAATAATATTTTTAGCTCAAATTCAACTTTATTAAAGCCTTCAAATAAAATTACATTCATTAATCTTTAATTTTATTTACTTCTTTTTACTTAAAATCTAGTAAAATTATATACTTAGGTTTATTAACATAAAGAGTAGCAATAGAAACTCTTGGATATTAATAAAGATTCCAATATAAAGTTTTTATTTATATTAATTATAACTGCCTTTTTAGTCATAATAGATAATATTAAATAAATGAATAATATTTTAATAAAACGATATAAAAATAATCAATTTCATTTGTTTCGGACCTTTGTAAAGAAAGAGAGACAACCATCTTTGTCTTCCCTATATTCTTCATATTACTTTCAGTTTTCATAATTTTATTTTCATCAATTATTTCTAATTTTGAAAATTTTAAAATTCTCATTCATGAATTTATTTATTAAGATTGACTCCAGTAAAATTAAACTCATTTTTTACTTTTAAATAAAAATAATGTTATAATAATTAGTACAAAGTTATTTTTTAAGATTAACTGTAATTGAATTATCTTGAATAAAAATAATTGAAATTTGATCCATAACATGAGTTAATAAAACTGTATAAAAGTGAAAATTAAAAATTTTAAGAACAACGCAAGGCAGGTTTATATTTTTAAGTCAGATTAAACTCCTAAATTCCTGTTATGTCAGTAAATATTGATACGTATCCTTAAGTTTTGGACACAAGTAGTTAAAAGAGTCTTGAAGCAACAATTATGTGTTGAATTGTTTGTGATTCTTTTAGTAACTCCATTTGTCAAGACTAAGCTATTGGAGCTATCTCATCCGATTTTACTATGTTGTTGGGTTTAAGTAATGAGAATGTGAGTGACATCTGTTGGATAAAAAAAAGTTGAGTACTGGTTGATCTAGCCAAAGCAATGAGAACAAAATGATATTATTTATGAGTAAATTTTAGTTGTGTGCAAAAATGGTGTTAGGATCATTTTGGATACGAAATCCAATGCGATAAGGTTAATGCGAGCATTAATAATCGCAATTGGATATGTGCAACAAAGTTGAAAAGAAATTGTGGAACTATTTCAATTGTTGAAAAATTTACCTTGAAGTGAATTTGGTCAAGAGGACTAGTCTAATTTTTTTGCTCATAAATCTCGAAGCGAGATTTATATTGAGAGAATGTGTCTCACAATACAAAGTTAGAAAACATAAGAGTGTTTGAACTTTGTGAGTTAAAAATGGATTAAGGTAAATTTAGTTATTCTTATTTGTGTATTAGTATTACACAAGTGGCTAGAAATGAGTGATCTAGCGTGATGAGAATAATTTATGAGTTAACTTTGAAAATGAGTTTCAAGTAGCCATATCAAGATTTAGTTAGTCTTGATAATAAGTTTGTATCCACATTTGATTATGTAGAGTAAAACGATTAAGTGTCGTACTCCATAGTGGTCCACATATAGTATGTCTTGTTTAGTACAAGAGTGCAACTTGTTGAAGCGCAAGAATCTTGTTAAGTACAAGTGAGTGACTTGCGATACAAGTTTAAGACTTGTTTTGTACAAGAAATGGTTCTACAATGCTAAAAGGAGTATTAGCTAGAAGTAGACAAATATAATCCGTGAGCTGGATTAGTGGGAGTAGTATGAATGATACTTGTGAAACGCTAAAATGTTTGTATAACGTTGGTAGAGGATCTACAAGTGGAAATAGTATTGCATGGTTCTTACATTAACCAAGAGGGTAGGAAGTAAGAAAGCAAGTTTTCCATGTATAAATAGTTATAACTATTATACGAAGAGGAGTTTTAGAAAGATAAATTTTGTGTAATATCTATAGTCGAACTACCTCTAAAAGATATGACGATCTCAGAAGATAGTTATACTCGATAGCTTAAAGGAGCTAATCGAATACAAGTATCGTTTGAGTCATGAATGACGTTATTGCATAAGAATTACGAACTTAGAGTTCATTTATAAGTCCACGAGAGATTTTAAATGTAAATC
>CANYCX010754572.1:0-21418 GCA_948193385.1 Breynia disticha f. nivosa
CGAATATTTTTCACCTGGAATATGAATCAAATTTTCTTTCACCCGTATTCTTGTCAAATAATTGTTGGATCAACGGTGATTGCATTAAGATCCTCATTGTGTTTTGATAATGTGTAAAATGATGAAATTGATAAAGATTAATTTCAGGTTTAAAAAGAAGTTAAAATTAAAGAAATATGAAAAAAAGGAATTTGGAGAATTTAGGTTGAACATGTGTTGATCAAATATGAAATCAAATCAAGTTATTGCTAAAAAAAATGACTCTGGACATGATTCTACTCGACCAGGATGAAGTTTAGTCGACCAGACTCATTTTAGTCGACCAAGAATAATGTTAGTCGACTAAGATGGTGGTTATATGACCAAAATAAAGTTTGCAAGTTCAGAGACTCATTTGTAACGGCTAGTTGTGGAAAAAGGTCAAGTTAGTCGATCAAAAAGGACGTTAGTCGACCAAAATCTGAGCCTACTTGAAGAAATCATCTAGATATGCTACATAATCATTATGAGTCAGATTATGACCGTTGAAACTCAACGGGAAGATTATTAGTCGACCAAAGAAAGATGTTATTATTAGTCGACCAAAGAAAGGTGTTAGTCGACCAAAAAGTATATTAGTTGACTAAAATAGAGAGTTAGTCGAGTAACTGGATATTAGATTCAAGGAAAAAAGCTTCTGGAACTTTGTCACCTCAACCAGAATCATATTAGATGACCAGAGCTGATGTTAGTCGACCAAAAAAGACAAATGTTAGTCAATCAGAAAAGTCTTTTATAGCAAAAATCACTATTTCCAATGTTCTAAAAGTCACCCAACTTGTGTTTAACGATTATATCTTCAAGAGATGGTATTTAAGGCTTCAAACACTTTAGAAATGGGTAGAGAAACATAGAGAAAAATATTCAAAAGATCTACCTTGAGAGAAAACTTTAGTTGAGCTCAAAGTTTATGTTCTTATTCTTTATACAACCAAGTGTTGTCTGGCTTAACTTGTAAACCTTTGTAATTTGTTTTAAGAGTTCTCACTTAGCTAGAAAGTGAAGTTGTAAGAGTTCTCACTTAGCTACAAAGTGATACTTAGTGAAGTGTTTAGAAATCCTTAGTAGATGTACTGAGGTAGTGGAGTAGGCAAGGTTAGTGTCAAACCACTCTAAATTGTTTGTGTTCTTTGTTGTTGTCCTTTATTCCACTAAGTCTTCAACAAAATTCTACAAAAAGAATCAAAGTCCTTTTAGCTCTATTCAACCCCCTTGTAGAGCTAATCTTGGTTCAACAATTGGTATCAGAGCTAGAACCCTTGATTGAAGGCTTAACATCCTAAGGGTAGAAGATTGAAGATGGCTTTAAACTTTGGTGAAAGCAACGATGTCTATAGCTATGCTCCAAATTGGCCACCATTCTTTCATGATTCCAATTACATGATGTGGAAGAAAAGGATGATAATCTTTATAAAATCCCAAGATATTAAAATATGGAAGGCAAAGCCATTAGTCCCAATGTTCCTATGACAAGCAATGGTGAGAAAAAGAAGGAGGATGCATTCAACAATAAAGATTGGAAAGGTGAGCAAACAAACTCTAAAGCTATGCAATTGATATATTGTGCTTCGAATATGGAGGACTTAAACTGCATAGCCTCTTGTGAGAATACAAAGGAGATATGGAAGATTCTTAAGGTAACTCATGAAGGTACTACTCAAGTAAAGGAGACAAAGATCAATATGCTCTTTTATGATTATGAGCTCTTCTCCATGAAGGAAGATGAGGGAATCACTTCTATACTTGATCGGTTCACAGAGATCACCAATGGGTTTGCCTCCTTTGGAAAACCAATTCTTGAAAGTAATAGAGTCAAGAAGTTTTTGAGGTCACTTCCCAAGGAGTGGGATGCAACGGTCACTACAATTATGGAGGCAAAGGACTTGAACTCACTTGAGTTTAGTGCTCTAGTGGGATCACTCTTGAACTATGAAATAGTTCTCAAGTTAAGAGGTCTTAAAAGCCAAGGAGAAGGAAAAGAGTGTAGCTCTAAAGGCATACAATAAAGAAAGTTGTGATGAGAAAGATTATAAGATTGAAGATGAATAAGTTTCTCTCTATGCTATAAATGTGAGAAAATACATATCACTCCTTGAGAGAAAAAGGAAAGACTTGAAGAATAGCTCTAAAAGAGATTACAAGAAAAGTTCCTCATCAAACTATAGAAAGAATGATGACACATGCTATATTTGTGGAAGACTTGGTCATCACCAAAAAGATTGTAGAATTGGTTCTTCAAAGCATCCTCATGAAAAGGCTAAAGTCAAGTTTAGAGAATCATACATAGCTACTTAGAATGATGTGGAGGAAGAAAGAGAGGAGAGAACCAATCTTGCTTTCATGGCCTTTGAATCATATTCAACCGATGAGAAAAATAAGATAAATCACTCAACTAATGATGATGAATTGCTTAATGCTCTTGAGTCTTTACATGTTGATTATTCTAAGGCAATTGAAGCGAATAAGTTGCTTAGGAAGAAGAATAAATTTCTAGAGAGTGAGATGAAGAATTTCTTGCATCCTTGAATAAGTTAAATGATCATTCTATTTGTATGCTTGAATTTGATAAGTTGAAATCATAACTTGGATGTGATGAATTTGAGCATGAAAAATCTTTAATCAATATGTTAGATCACAAAAAAGAGAAATTAAACTTGAAATTGTGTAAGTGTGATACATGCTTAAAAATTGGTCATAGTGCTCACACTTGCCTAGCTTCAAAAAGAACAATTGTTGTAAAAAGGTTGTGGGTTCCGAAAGGAACAAATGTACCCAATAATGTTTTTATGACTAATCCCAAAGGATCCAAATTAGCATGGGTGCCAAAATGCAAAACAACTTTATTGTAGGTACAATGGTGATTGAAGGTTCTCCTTGATGCTTGGTATTACAACAAAGGTAAAGTCAGTTATTTTGGTAAAGAGGGTAAGGAACCTTTGTCAATCTAGGAATCCAATCTTTTGGTTGATTACTTGATGTATATTGTGTTTAATTTTTAAATGTTGTTTGATAAATTGTTATGTGAAACTCTTGTTAAAATGATGCACTGCATGTCAAATGTTTATGGTTAAGATAGTAGAATATGACAATGATATTTTGGCTTTGAGATTTTGTGTTGATTGTTTGAGCTTCTATTTGCATATGTTTGAATATTGAAATATGGTCAAGTTTATACAATCCTAAGTTAATCATATTATCTACCATTAGTCAAGTAATGCTAGTTTTAGTCAAGTAGATAGAGTCCAACAACACTTAAAGTAATTCGTAACCTTCTATGACATTTTAAGTCGAGGAAAAACTTTGATTAGTCGAGTCAAATGTGTCTTACTCGAGTAAAATGAAGTTAGTCGATGCAAGATAGAAACAGAAACTTTTTGGATATTTCAAGCATATTTTTGTCGAGTAAGTGAGTAGCTAGTCGACTAATTGGTTTTATTAGTCGAGTAAAATCAAGGCCAAACGATGAAATGAACATAACAAATTAAATAGGCACATGTTGATAAACAAAGGGGGAGTTCTAAATTTTTTACATAGAGAGTCACAAATTTAGGGGGAGAAAATAATTTGCATCCTTGATTGATTCTTATCTTGCTATCTCTTGTATTTTATGATTACATTGTGATTATTATCTTATACTACATTTCAAGTTATTCAATAATTGTGGCTTAGAAGTTGGAATTGATGATTAGATGGTATAGATTGGACTTACATTTATGTTGTTAATGCTTATGAGTTTTCTATTATGTTTTGATCTTGATTGTGATTAGTATCCTTATGATCCATTGAATGTGATATTATTTTGAAATTTCTTGAGTATCAAAACGGGGGAGAAATATTGCTTAAATATCTTTATCTTTTTGATAATGTCAAAAAGGGGGGAGAATATGCATTAAATTGAAATGTTTGATGAAGATTAAATTTAAAATGGACATATTTGATTGTGTATATTGAATTTAAGATGGACATATTTGATTTGTATATTTGTTTATGATTGATCATTGCTTAACATACTAACATTTTGGATAAAGATTGAAAACCTTGATAATGCTTTATTTCTTTGTTCTTTAACAATGCTTATCAATTTCATATATGTTTTATCATTATCAAAAAGGGAGAGATTGTTGGATCAATCGTGATTGACATTAAGATCATCATTGTGTTTTGATAATGTGTAAAATGATGAAATTGATAAAGATTAATTTCAGGTTTAGAAAGGAGTTAAAATCAAAGAAATATGTAGAGAATTTAGGTTGAAGATGTGTTCATCAAATATGAAATCAAATCAAGTTGTTGCTCAAAAAATGACTCCAGACATGATTTTACTCGACCAGGATGAAGTTTAGCCGACCAGACTCATTTTAGTCGTCTAGGAATAATGTTAGTTGGCTAAGATGGTGGTTATATGACCAAAATGAAGTTTACAAGTTTAGAGACTCATTTGTAACGGGTAGTTGTGGAAAAAGGTTTAGTTAGTCGACCAAGAAGGATGTTAGTCGACCAAATAAAGGTGTTAGTCGACCAAAAAGTATATTAGTTGACTAAAATAGAGAGTTAGTCGAGCAACTGGATATTAGATTCAAGGAAAAAAGCTTCTGGAACTTTGTCACCTCGACCAGAATCATATTAGTCGTCCAGAGCTGATGTTAGTCAACCAGAATTATGTTAGTTGACCAGAAAACACAAATGTTAGTCGACCAAAAAAGTCTTTTGCAACAAAAATCATTAATTCCAATGTTTCAGAAGTCACCCAACTTGTTTTTAACGGTTATATATTCAAGAGATGGTATTTAAGGCTTCAAACACTTTAGAAATAGGTAGAGAAACATAAAGGAAAACATTCAAAACATCTACCTTGAGAGAAAACCTTAGTTGAGCTCAAAGTTTATATTCTTATTCTTCATACAACCAAGTGTTGTCTGGCTTGACTTGTAAACCTTTGTAATTTCTTTTAAGAGTTCTCACTTAGCTAGAAAGTGAAGAGTTCTCACTTAGCTAGAAAGTTAATGTGTAAAGAGTTCTCACTTAGTTAGAAAGTGATACTTAGTGAAGTATTTGGAAATCCTTAATAGAGGTACTAAGGTAGTGGAGTAGGCAAGGTTAGTGTTGAACCACTCTAAATCATTTGTGTTCTTTGTTGCTTTCCTTCATTCCACCAAGTCTTCAAAAAAATTCCGCAAAAAGAATCAAAGTCCTATTAGCTCTATTCAACCCTCATTCTAGAGCTAATCTTGGTTCAACAATAATAATCCTAACATCACTCAAAACTTTAATTTATTTAATTCATTCTTAATTATGTTAATTATTTCACTAATCATAGGATTTTAGGATGAGAATATTACACATAGACTTTATTTAGGCTATCTTCAGCCTAAAAACTTATTTTGAAAATCTTTTTAGTGTTACGTCAGATTTTCACTAAAAAAAGGTTCCCTCAGAATTTCACTTTAAACGAAGAACCTATTTGGGGAATTTGTCCCCATCAACTTTCCACTAAATCCAACATAATTAAACTTTAACTCTTCGTTTTTTCCTCATAACTGAGTGAAATCATAGATCTTTAAAGTGTTGTCTCGCGTCCATTCTTACACGCACACACACACACACATATCTATAATTTCCTAGCAGAAAACAAAAAAGAAAAGCTTAAGGAAAGGGGAGAGAAAAAGGAAAAGAAAGAGAAAGGACAAAGAAAGAGAACTAATCTCGAATAAAAATAATCTTCACTTCTGGAATCCAAAAGCTTGATTTAGGAACTAAATTCACATCTTATTAGCAATTCTTAGAAATAAAGAATGAGTGGAGTAGTTGGAAGAGCCTCCTAAAGAGTATATTATCAAGGAGTACGATAAGTATACACTAAGTATACTTTAATTATTTATTTAAATTTACTATCTTATCCTTAATTTATTTGGTTAATTAATTGTGATATGAGAAATTGATGATGAATGATTGTGAATGTAGATGATTAATATTGATTCACAGATGTAAAATGGTTATTAGAGTTGAGATTGATTGATATAGCGTGTAGGAGCACACCTGATGCCTTAGAGAAATTATAATGTTTGAATCTGAAATGTGCACCATTTTTTAAAAGGGTCCAGAGGGACAAACTACTAAAATGAATCCAAAGGGACTTTTATATTAAACGGATCCAATGACTCAATATAAGGCTCCATTTGTTTGGAGGAATTCATTTTTCAAAAAAATATTTTCTTGATTTTTCAACGTTTGTTATCAACAAAAAAATAAGTCAACAAAATTATAATTTAAAAATCAATGAAAAATAATAGTTATTTTTAACATATTTTTAAAGAAAATATTTCACGTATCTAAAATATAAATTATATTTTTCTTTATATTTTTAAATATTTGAGTATGAAATACTGGAAAATATGATTCTGAAAAATAAGATTCTAACACATGGAAAATAATTTCCACAGGAAATCAATTTCCGCCAAACAAACGAAGGGTAAATATACAAAAAAATGTACACTTATATTTGAGTTATGTTTGGTTTTATAAAGGATTCTAGTAGTGATTTGAGGTGTAATGTGTGATATTTCATCTTGATTAAATTTGATATAAAAGATTAATGAATATTTGTAATCAGATGTGATTATTATATATCTAGAATGATTTGATCTGATGTTTTTATTTGAAGAAACTTAAATATTGTCATGAGTGTAATGTACTCAATTGGTAATATTGTTAAATTGTTTGTAAATGGTGATATGAATGAATGAGTTGAGTGTTGATTTGGTTTGAATGATTGTACTAGAAGTGTAGTAAGTTTGAATGAAAGAAATATATATTTGAAATGGTAATACTCAATTACACACCCTAATTTCACAACCATATAATGTTTGTTTCAATCGTATAATCTCATAGAATGGTACACAATTGAATTATACGGCTATGTAATGTGTTGCTTGGCCATGTAATCTTCTAGAATAGTACACGGTTGAATTACACGACCATATAATATCTTGTTTGGTTATGCAATCTCATGGAATGATACACATTTATATCATACAACCATGTAATGCATTACCTGAACCATGTAGTTCTCTATTTCATTACATGACCTAAGTATATGACTGCGTAATCCTTTGAAATGCTCGTGTAATACTTCTGAATTTGAGAAATAAAGTGTAAAATGAATTCAAATGGGTGTACACAACTAATATTAACTTAAGTTGAGAGAATTGAGTATTTGATGTGTTATTAATGGAATTAGAGATGATAAAAATAAAAGTATATTAATGTGAATGAATGATTGCATAAATGCATGAACCAATCCCTATGTTATACTGAAAATAACATTTTAGCATTCTTTTTGTATAGTTATTGGACTATGAGCTCTCTTTTATCTTTTTCAGACATGTAGAACTATAGTACATATCTTTTATTAGAGCATATGCCCAATCATCTAGGTCTAATAAGTGCATTATTCACAGAGTTCACATCACGTGCTAAATAGAAAAATAGTAGAAAGACGAAGAAAGAAAAAAAATTTCAAAGTTTGTGCATAATTTATGTAAATTAAGAAAACTTATGACATTCATTGTTAATAGTTTTATATGATATTTGAATATAAATTTTAGAACTAGATCGAGAAAATTTTCTACTCCTAATTACCAAACAAATTGGGCTCTTAATTAAAAACACCTAGATATATAAGACTTTATCCAACCGGATGTTCATCTTCACACTTCACAACAATATCACCTCTCTTGATCTTCATATTTTTCTCTCGATTCTCTCCAAACTTTTTCTCTTTCTAAATTCTTTATAATATGACTACTTTTCATTAAAACTTCAAAATCACAATGCCAAAACACCAGATTACATCATTCAATTCCATCATATATGTTTATTTTTTAAAGTGTTATTTTGTATTGATGTTTATTTTATATTTTAAATAAAAAATTTTGAAATGTACTGTCATTCGAGATACACTATTGCTTTGCTTGTTTCATAGGTTAGTGTTGTATGGTATGGTCTTATTACAAACAAAATCATGCTTGTTTTATCAGTTGATTGAAATGTTTTTGTTAAGATTTTTTTAACGTTTTAAAACTTTTTAAAAAGCTATGAGATTATAACGCATCAAATTGGTGGTTATTATGGTTTTAATATTTATTGGACAAATTTTTCTCATCTCTATTCTGTTTTCGACAGTGATTTTTCTGTAGACGTCTCAAAATTTAAGTAAATTATGACTAAAATATTTTGAGAAAGCTATTTTGTTAACAATTTTTTTGCAAATCTTTTTTGGATTATTTGTAATAGAATTAAATCTAAATAATTTGTTCTAAAATTCCTTTATTAATAAAAGATAAATAATATTTTTTATTAATTTTAGTCTACGCTAATTATTATTTTTTAACTAAAATAACTCTATTTATAAGGCTAATTTGATCACTTTAACATTTTATTAAAATTTTATTTAATTAATTAAAATAACAATGTTGTACATTAATAATTCATACAATCATTTCAAGTGCATCATAGTTTTAAACGATGCTATAAATTAATAATTTATACAGTCATTTCAAGTATATTATAGTTTTAAACGATGCTATATATTATTATATTATTACGAATAATACTTTAATAACTACCACTAAACTAAGATTTAAAAAAATTCATACGAAACTAAAGCATTGTTAGATGTAGAAGAAGTGGAGGCAGGAAAGTTGTTTCCCAAAAACTTAATTACTTGATATGTTTGGTTAGCTTTTTCCCCATCATTTCTTGTACACAAAGAAAATTATTTCCCTGAAAAGCACAGGAAGAAAAACCTATCATTACTTTAAGAAACTTTCTTTCTTTGCATAGAAAGGCTAAAAAGCCACTCACTCTACATATTGTTTTAATTTCTTAAAAGGATATAATAGTATTTAATTAATTAAGATTTATATCATAATTTAAAATTATATTAATAATTCTGGAATTTAAAAAAATAAAAAATATATATTAATACATAATTTTAATATAACAAATAAAAATATTATTTTAAAAAAATATTTTTCAAAAATAATGTATTGATAAATTTTATAGAAAATAAGTTAACCTACCATTTCGAGCTTTGGGAATAATGTTTAGTTAAGTAATTAAGTCCATAAGCAAGCATCATTCTTGCACCAGCAAAACAGCAGAACCTCAAAACTGCAGTCTTTTTAAATCAACCTCAAGAGTGCAGTTAATGGGGAAAATAATAGGAAAAGAGAAGAAGGGTATTGCATTGCGTTGAAGTGTGAGATATGTAATTGCATTAAAATTAAAGGGCAAAAGAGCGATCGAAATAAATAATATACTCTACATAAGATAGTGGATGAAAAGAGAGAGAGAGGGCACAAACCTTTTGGGTATAGGTAGCCTAATAGGGTTTATATTGACATCCATTTATAAGGGCTGCCGTCATCCTCTAATTGCTCCTTTTGAACCCACTTAAAGTGCAAATTACTTCTATAGCAACATCATTCTTACGCTAAAACCAAATTTTATTTTGCTCTTCACCTCTATATCCTCATCAACAATATAAAAGTTTTGAGGATTTACCACTCCATTCATTTTCTTTTTCCTTCTTGTGGTTCGGATGAATAAGATTATCTATTTATCAGAAAAAAAAAAAAAACTATTGAAACAAAAGTGAAAGCAGTATGAATGGCATGGCATATTCAATTATTCATCACTAGGATTTTGTTTGATAGTTTATTATATATTTAAATATTGGCTTATATAGTGGCAAAGTTGGAATTTTCAATCAAACAAGCCCACTAGAAACACAGATAATCCATATAAACCGGATTGACAGGTTCAGTTAACATGACCTGTTAAATTTACACTTTTAGTAAGTTAAATTTTTGTAATATTATTAATAATTTTTTAACAAATCATAATAAATTATAGATAAGTCAATCTGTTTATAATATAAACTTATTGATAATTCAAACTTAAATAATTTTGGGTAGAATTAACAGATTGAATCAAGTTTTACTAAATATAAATAAGACCTATATATCCAAGTAAAAAACGTAGGATGTCAAAACATGCAATATAATCAATATTATGGACATGAGTTACAGTTTTTATGATAATGCAATGAAAGAAACAATATACCACGTGGATGATTGATGAGATCTGAGGTGCTGCAAACAGCGCAGAGTTGAGTGACAAACGGTCACAGAGCTGTGACATCGCAACTCCCATCTCTTAGATTTGACTCCTGACTTCACTCTTTGCCCCTATCCTTTCTTTTATCAGTCTCTCTATCCCATCCCTACACCTTCTTCCCATGGCTTGCTTCTATCTACTCCCTCTCTGATTTGTCTTTTCTCTGACATTCTCAATACAAAAAAATTATACTTAATGCAAATAATAAATCAAGAGCAAAAACAAGAGAAGAAAAAGGAGAGAGTTATTTAAACAAGTGGATTATTGTAACAACTTCTATCCAGGGCTGCTTCGCCGTGGGAGTTATTCATTATCTACAGCTGGTTAACAAAATAATGACAACTTTATTCGAGAACAAGTTTTGTCTTTCATGAATGTTAGTACAGTTTTTCACATGCTATAAATGATGTTTTACAGTGTAGAATCAGTAAATGGAGCGTAGAAATTAAGTCCTACTCAGAGTTTGAAGTGTAGGAAACTTATTGTTGAGTTGGAGAGAGAGAAAAAGACTGAAACAGGTATGTCCGTACTGCTGCTGAGCGTCTTCTGTTTATTGGTAATCGGTAACAAGACGCTGTCTCCAAGCAAAAGATATTTGATCTGGCGGTTCACTGAACAACAAGAATGTGGGACCCACTTCGCAGGTGACGTAATTTTCATGTAACCCTACTTAGCACACTGCTGCTCTCTTCATACTTCACTAGCCTATAAATATTATTATTTTATTTGATTTTAAATATGAGACAACATTCTTCTTCAGGGTTCCCAAATTATTTTTGTCTCAACAACTAGTATAAAATACTCATTTTACATAATTTTTCTAAAAATATTCATTACTCATACTTATTTGTGTATATGTGTTTAAGACATTGTTTGGTATGAAAAAGTAGAGAAGTTGATTCTAGATCTGATGTTGCACTATTTTTTTTACTCTCGAACACCGAGCATTTGGTAACGAAAAAATTCTAAATGTTATGTAGGTTTGATATTGTTTGGCTTCTAGGACTTCTTTATGACTTAATGTTTGGATCAACTAAAGCGATATTAAAAAAAAATACTAAGTGCTTTTAATGTAAAGCAAGATAAAGTTAAAGAACTACCAAATGACTGCAAACAAAGTAGTGGAATGTATTGCATGTAGAAGAAGAAACCGTAAATGTACTTGGATCCAACTTTTTAACTCATGGTTGCTAGTGTTGAACTTGAACAAAAAAACTAAACTTGTAAACTAAATCTAACTCTAACTCCTATTGAAAACACTAAAAATACTAAGGAAAATAAGTGAGTTTATATTTGTGCATGTCCTAAGGAAAATAAGTGAGTTTATATTTGTGCTTGTCCTTCTTTGATCACCCACACCTCTATTTATAAGTGGATTTTGGCGGCAAACTTGGATTAATTTGAATGTTGTGGTTATTCCACGATCCTTCAGTTGACTTCTCACGTTCTATCTTTTTTTTGTTTCTAAACGTATACCCATGTTCTCGTCTATCCGCTTAACTGAAATCAAGGGTTACTAGGCTCCTATGTCTCATGCACTTGCTCTTTAACTATCACCCCACGTTCTTATTCGATTTCAATTTTCTTAGGAGTTGCTAATTTCTCTTTCCTAATTGTCAACCCAATTATCTTCACCTTCATTTCCTGGGTTCGTCCTCGTGCTTCTCGAACTCATTTTTTGACCTTGATTGCTACTTTGTTCGGGTTCTTCCTTGAAGTTTGTTCTGTAGTTGATCGAGCTTCCCCTATTCCTTAGTTGATTTCAAATGTTCGAACATCATACGATTGAACTCTCTTCTCCTATTTTGTCGACCTTTTTACTTCTTTGTTGATCCCAATTGTCCGATCATCATATGATCGAACTTTCTTTTATCAATCAAAATTTTTTCTACAATACAAGCTCTCTTCTTAGCGACATGTCCCTTCCTTCATTAGTGCTCTTGAATTCTCATTAATTTCATTGATTTTTCTTTGATTTCTTCCTCTTACGTCTCTTTGTATTCTACCAATTCTATTCTCTTTCTCGAGTCATTACTTCGCTTTGATATTTTGACACTCTTAGCATTTAATGCTCAATTGTGAATCCCCAAAACGATTCTTCCTTTTTTCCCTCAATGTGTAATGCTTCATAAACTCATCATTACCCTTTCTTTGGGCCTCACTCCTTTTGTCCACATGTCATCACGGGGTTAACATAAGCCCTCCTTTTTTAATCGTGTTGAGCAAGTTACAAGTTGTGACTGACAAGAATCTTTTTTTCTATTTCAAAATTTCTAGGGTTTATCTTTATTCGATTTTCCCTAAAACATTCCTACTTTTACTACGTATTTAATCATATGGTTCAAATTTATCATATATTATTCGAATAGCAAAATAAAATGTCCGAATTTATTTAATATGATAATCAACAATAGACACAGCCATACTATGATAAAATGTAATATACATATGTATCATAATAACAAACCCTAAGTTATTACATATAACATCATTAATACATATATAACATGAAAGTACATATCCGATACAAGACAAAAACCCGATTCAGAGAGAAGATACAACTGCACACCTCAGTTCTTTTCTTCCAATTCCTGAAACAAAACCGCAGTTGCATGTGTTGCGGGCTCAGTGAGTAATAATCTATATTTAACTTATTTATCTTGTTTCTTTGATTCATCCCTTATATTTATATACGTAAAGATACGTATATATTAATATTACCTGTAAGTTTCTCTATATTCTATATTAATAATGCTTATATTCATATACATAATGATATGTATATTCGTATATTTTCCTGTATTCTTTCACTTAATTATCTTATGAATCATATGAACATATGGACATGTGAATGACTAAACAAGTGAACTATACTATACTTCTGTCTCCGATACACTTCTGTCTCCAATATACTTTCGTCTCTGAAATCACCATCACCTAACACCACCACTAATTATCACCACCGCTATCATATACAATAATGTGCATGTACTATAATAACACAAGTGAACGTGTTGCATGTGCATTTGTACATATAAGCTTGTTCATATATTGATACATATGACTATGGAATCATATGTCGATATTAATACTTATGCTAGATTAATTGTATTTATGGAAATACAATTAATCATAATTTCAGCGAAGTCATGAAAGATTAGGACTTCTCTTAGCATATTTAACATTCACGTGTTCTTAAATTATTCGCAGGGATATCGCCTAAAATCTACGAATAATATAACAATTAACGATATTTAAAAGATAAGTAATGATTATCTGAAGTAAG
This sequence comes from Breynia disticha f. nivosa, assembly GCA_948193385.1. Lineage (NCBI taxonomy): Eukaryota > Viridiplantae > Streptophyta > Magnoliopsida > Malpighiales > Phyllanthaceae > Breynia > Breynia disticha. Next base: position 13,505 of record CANYCX010754572.1, read on the forward strand.
GTAATGACCTAGGATGAATTCCTTAACATAAAAAAAACACCTAAAAGACTTGTTTGTGGCATGACTATGGTGAGCCATTAGGGAATTTAGGCGCGAATACGGCAATTGTGTTCCACAAACACACCCCTGTTGGCCGAAAGTTCTCCTGCGACCTAGCTTAAAACCACTAGGGTTACTTACTGAGTATTTCTATATACTCATCTTTGTTTTGCTGTTGGATGTGCACAGAGTGAGGTACCATTGACGGGACTACGTGACCGACGAGGCTAAACAGTACGATACTGAGGGTCAAGCTCATAGGGTTTTGGTTATCTATGTTTGTATGCCAATACATATATTAGTATAAGAGTGAATTGTGATCAATGCATGTAAACCGTTTTCCACAGCTTCCGCATATTGAACTTTATTTGTGTACGACCAACCTTGGTCTTTGTGAAATGATTTGTAAACCCTATTTCTAACGGTTTTCTCTTCATACCTAATTGTTTTAAAAAGAAAAAAAATAGTGCGAAATTCAAGGTTTAAAACAAAAATGAATTTGTCGAATTTGGGGTTCACAAAGGGTGGAATTGAATAGAGGTTATGCAAATGACTGGTTTTTCAAATTTTTTGCAAGAATAAACATGAGAAGAAGAGATAAAAAGAGAGACACGAGATTCAGAGTGGTTCGGTGAACAACACCAACACCACTACCTAAGCTTTCACTTAGGATTTTCAACAATCTACTAAGTTTTCTTGTTACACTTGATTTCTGGCTCAAGCCACCTTATAAACAATCTAATTTTTGGCTCAAATCAAACCACAAATGCTACAATAGCTCAAACTAGAAGACTCTTTTAGATGAGGCACAAAGAACACAAGTAAAAATGAGAGCAAGAGCTTGAGAGACAAAGAAGAATTCTTTAGAATGCTTGTGTTGATCTCTCTCCTCTGTCCTTGATTCTATTTATATGTTCTCTTGTGTTTTGTCTGTTGGTCTTTGTTGTGGTCTACTTTAAGTTGCTTTTCGAAGTCAACTCTTTTCCACTGTCAGCTTCGCCAGTCGACTGGTAAATACTTCACTCGAGTATTTTGACCTTCCAATCAACTGGTTTAAATTTCAGTCGAGCACTTTTCATTCCAATAGCATCCAGACTTCCAAAACATCAACCTCCATCCGCTTGGTTTGGTCTCCAATCAACTGGCCAGCCCTGCAATACACATCAATCGACTAACCAATACATAAGTCGACTTACCTGGTGCTGAATTCAAATTTCAAATCTTCCCAAAAAGTGAATCTTGATCCATGATGTCACTCTGAAGATTTGTTCCCCAGTTTTGGCGGTAGAGGTCAGAACCAGTCGACTGGTTTTCTTCCTAGTCAACTGGTTTGGGAATGTGGTGCTAACCTCCTTGTTGATTTTCTTATTCTCACTGTTCTCCACATAGGTCGACTGACACCACGCAAAATCTTCTTACTTGAGTGCTTTCCACTCCACTCAAGTCTTTTCTTACTTAGGCTTTGTCACCAACCTTTAAGCACTCAATTTCTAATCTCCAACCTACATACTATGTTTATTAAATTTAAAAAGTTTTCAGTCATATCAAAACTTAGGGCGGATTTATCTTGTTAACCACCATTGGTCCAACACAACAAAGTTTTAAGTTTGCAAAATTAGGCAATGAAAATAAGTGAGAAAGGTAAAAGAGATCCTTCAGTACTAATCATTGTTGGATATGTTATAGCAAACCCCATACTATTGTTCTCATGCCTATGAGAACGTGACCATGTTCCTCAATTTTTCCATCACCTATCTGTCATTCCAATAATTATGCTTCAACATACATACAACTACAATGTCAGGTTTTGTAGAAATTAAACTAAACCAGATCTGAATGTAGGAACAAAAAAGGTAAAATAAAATGAATGAGACAAAAAGAATAATAAAGGAGAAAAAAATAAAAACATAAATAAAATTCTCGAATTGCCTCCCGATCAGCGCTGTGTTTATCATCGTTAGCTCAACGTTGTTGTGCATTTAAAGAGGATTGAAAGGCATGCGCCTATAGGCAAAGGTGGTCTTATTTTGATTTTTCATCAATACACAATGCATACTTATCGTCGAACTTAACATCTTTATATCTATGAATGACCAACTGATTCCTTTTTGAATTTCAAGTTGGATGAAAAAGTTTTAAATTCTTCATTTTCATTTAACGTCATGCCCATGACGTAAGGCAGTGGCCAGAATCATCTTTCACATCCTTCAACGCATCAAGATCCTGCATGATAGGCACCAAGTCAGTACATACAACTCATTTCTTGCTTAATTTCTAAAAATTTGATGATTCAATATTATTCCTCAAATTTAAGCTAAAAGAGTCATTGTTACATAATTTAAATCATTTATCTGTCAAACATTCAACACTATCAATTGCATAGATTGAATGATAGTCAATTGGATGCTCCACAGGTTTGTTGATACTAAATTTAATGGCAACACCATCAAAATCTATGGATAAAGTTCCACTATGAACATCAATTTTTTTCCTAGCAGTTTTTAGGAATGATTTACCCAAAAGTAATTGACTAGAATCAAGTGCACAATCTTCTTCTATATTCAAAACAAAAAATTAACAGAAAATATTAAATCATCAACTTGCACCAAAATATCTTCTAACACACCCTTAAAATAAATACTATATCTATCAGTCAATTGTAAAACTACATTATGGGTTTTAAAGGACCCAAATTCAAAGAATTATAAATAGAAAGAGGCATAACATTAATAGAAGCACCTAAATCACACATAGCTCTCTCCACTTTGACTCCTGAAATAGAATAAGGTATAGAAAATATACCTAGATCCTTGATTTTTTGTGGTAGTTTCCTTTGAATGATTGCAAATACATTTTCACCCATAAAAACTCTCTCATTTTCACACAACTTAACCTTATTAGCACATAGTTTCTTAAAAAATGTACATACCTTGGAAAATGCTTTAAAACGTTTAGCAGTGTTATGCTGATGACTACCTTCTTGAAGGTCTCTAGTATGTCTTTTTCCTCCTCCCTCTTACCTTTCTTTTTTAACATATTAGGGAAAGAAGGTGGTTATGGCGATGTTTATAACAAATCTTTATGATTGACAGAATTTTTAGTATATTTCTCTGTGTCATGTATGACGTCATACCCATGAGGAGGCTCAGTTCTACTCTGATGCATTGACAATGGTGTATTGACAACATTTGGTGTGACTTCACACCCTTGATGCGAGGCCTGTGACGATTGATCTACAATTCTTGTCTCTTTTGTCATAATTTTGAGCTATTTTTCACTTCGAAGTGTAATAGCATTAACATTTTGTTGTGGATTAACCTCTGGTTGTAATGGCAACCTACCCTACAATTCTAGTTTTTAAATGAGAACCTTGTGATTGGAATACCTTTACTGCTTATTTTGTTTCTTTGTTATCAAGTTGGCTTTGTTGAGCTTCCAACATGATATTTCTTATCGTGCCCAAATTTGGAAAACTCATTTTCGAATAAATTATAATTTGGCAACCATTTTTTTCTTTTAAAGCAATAAAATAAACAAAAGCATGCAGGAGAACAGTTGTAAATCCTTTTAGGAAACCACAATCAACTTTGGTAATACATAATCTCAACACAAATGCGGAAGCACAGGAAAAATGGTTTACATTTGAAATATGCAAACCTCCATCTATCTAAGCATGTGTATAGTTTTACAAAACATGGATCAATCCCTAAAAAACAACCTAAGGAGCCTGACCTTCCAAATGAGTATCGCACCTCCTGAGCACAACCAAAAAGTCCCACCAATCAAGGTCGACTATCACTCTACACACATTACACAAACACACACATGCACGTGAGTATAAGGATACCTAGTAAGTACACATACAACACTTACCAAGGTAGTTAGTGCATAAGTGCTCATTGGTAAAACATTTTAGGTGTTTTTTGTGCCAAGGATAAAGGATTCATCCTAATTCAATGTCTACTTCCAGTAAGCCTTAGTTCGTTATTCCTGATAGGTAATCCTGATTCTTAGTTGTTTCGTACTTCCGAACCTCATAAATCGTTAATCCATTTTGATTTTTCCTCCTTTAAATTCCTGTCTCCTACTGTTCAATGAATGGGAACGATCTGGGGAACGGTTTAGGTAACCCGTTCTCCAACTTATTTCCCCTTTCTAAAAGTTTCTGTGAGTGAAACAGTTTGGAAATCAGTTTGCACAAACCATTCCCAAACCCATTTCATCTCTATGAAAAGTCTCTGGAAGTGAAACAATTTGCAGAACGGTTTATGCAAACAATTCTGGATCCCATTTTGCCTTTCTAGAAGGTTTTTGGAAGTGGAACAGTTTGGGAAATAGTTTACACAAATCGTTTCTAAGACCGTTCTCCCCTGCTTCCTGCTGATTTCAACAACTTAGCACAGTACACATCAATCCACTCATTCATCCAACACATGCTCACACCAATTTAACCAATAACCATCATTCTGTACTTAGTACCCAACATTCTATCAGTACATTCTTAACACTCAATTTCATTCCCATTATCGTTCCTTTAAACTTATTCTTAACCTTTGAGCATTTCCATTATCATACTCATAATTCAAGCCATATCGACATTTTCTATGAGCCATACAAGGCAATCCATTACTACATTCCATTTTGCTAATTCTTATCAATCGAGAAGACAAGCAATTCACATTCATAAGACATCTTTGAACTATTAACATCATCTTTCATTCCAAATTAGCATTAATCACCATTCTTGTTCAATCACATTATTCATCTCTTTTATTCGCAACATCAAACACACTTATGATCATATGCCATTCAAACCACGTTATTTCATTCAACGCCATTCATACAATCCACAACTCAAATTACAATCATTTATATATATTCATCAATGAATATAACAACCATAAGACAATCTATAAGGGCCATACCAAAAACATTCCTTTAACTAACACTTAACATTCATTTTCACACATCTCATTTCATTAACCACAATGAATGCAAATGCAAATGACATGCTAATGCATTTCCACATGAAACATGCCCCAGGGTCTTATAATCATTCTCATTCTTGAGGGCGCTTACCCTCTTCTCATTTGAGAGATCTCTCTCTCTTTTCGTTGGGCTAATCCCCAACTTTTTCATAATAAGGGAGCTTTTGCTCCTTGTTTCTTTTACTGGGCTAATCCCATTTTTTCCTTCACACATTATGGCTCTTGCCCCTTTTTCTTTTCAAGTAACATGGGCTCTCACCCCTTTTCATTTTATCGGGATAATCCCCCTTTTCCATTAACAAGAATGGAGCTTTCGCTCCTTCCTTTCCATTTCATCTCTTTTTATTGGGCTAAACCCCCTTTTATCCACAAAACATGAACATGCACCATGCTCATACGAATGCCAATAATGACATGAATAAATGCAAATCAAGCATTCCCAATTTCATTCTCAATTTCACAATATCACATGTTTATGGATGTCCCACATTAATCATTTCATAATCGCATATAACATGGTTTCCCCATCACTTAATCCAAGCATTCAACGCGAACACATTTCCCAGAAATCCAATCCATAAATTCAAGGTTTTCACCTAGTTAATCATAATTATAGCATGTGGAATTCACTTTGTAACATTCAAACACTAATGACCATGGAATTTCCCAAACATAGGATAGTCCAGGCAATAGCCACAACCTCATTTTATCACAAATCACATTTATAAGCTACACATGCTCAACATCATATTTTGGCACATTTCTTTCAATACATTATATGACACCCAAAATTAAGACCAATATTTTCTAAATATAAAAAAAATGTAAAATTATTTGTTCAAACTGGCCAATCAATTTCAATATAAACATGGATATAGAAAAGAGTTACTAAACAATATAATATGAAATGTAGAAATAAATATATTTCTTTTAAAACCGATTTCTCCAAAATATCCATGTTTACGAAGTACGTGCCCTAATCCTCCTCGCGACAATCCTGCTATACCTGCACAATCATTTAAAACAAACAAATGGGCTAAGTATAATGATATACTCAGTAAGTGTAAACCCAATTTTAAATTTAAATGATGTGCAGGGGTCCAGTTAGCATGGGTGTGCTGATGAACACGAGGACGTATTCATCCCTTCATCCCCAATTTTCAAATATTATCTTGAATTACAAGTTCATTTGTATTCAAAGTCAATATCCAACACGATGACGTGCTGGTCAGTACGAGGACATACTGAGTTACCAACTTTCCGTTTCCAACTCTATTTCATATATATTTCCATAATTTTATTTGTACAATATATACAATCATATAAACAAGTAGACTCACTCAAGAGTCCTAACCATACCAAAGCATATACATACTCTATCATCAATCTCAAATAATCAACCATATACGAATAAAGCCTCGTAACAACCAATGTTCATTTTAACAATAAAATATGAACATAAGTAATCATAAACGTAACACATCCATAATCAATAACACGTATCAAAATGTCATGAATGAATGCGAAATCAACTGCATATGAATGCTGTGCAATCACATGCAAATGTCTGCCCAGGGTCTTTCTTTTCTTTTCTCTTTCTTTCTCTTTTCTTTTTCTTTTTCTTTTCTTTTCTTTTCTTTTCATATCATTTTTCCCTCGATCCCAGACCGGCATATATATATATATCATTTTTCCCTCGGTCCCAGACCGGCATCGTATCCAGTACGACATCGAGATCTCTCCGAGAATCATCGGTCCCAGACCGGCATCGAGCTCTCGCTCGAAATCATCAGGCCCAGCCTGTATCTCATATCTCAGTGTCACACAGTAATGCAACACAATGAATGGTCAATGCATCCATGAAAAATGTATCAATCTCATATGCTCGATATGTTCAGCAAAGCAAATAAATGCTTCCATAAATTATCAACTCTCATAGATATCAATTCAGATATAAAAGAACATGTCACTTTAATTATTTATGATTCATAAAATTTATTATAAAGGCAAGGTTAATATTTTGCCAATTTAAATAACGCTATCTCATATCATCCTCATAATGTTCCTAAGAACATTTTATTTATTATAAGCTTTTAAAACTTATAATCAATTCTCCAAACTTGTCGTTTTATTTATCTAGGATTCATAAAAGGCAAAGTTAGTACTATTCCATTATCTCATATATTGTTCCTAAGAACAATTCATTTTCTTATTTTATTTTTATTCCAATTGTCTATTCATTCTTTCTTCTTATTTTCTATCATAAAATTTTGTAACATTCTGGATATTTTTCGTCGTAAAATGACGATAAATATATGTTTAATTGTTAATATATAAAGGTATAAGAAATGTTGATCTAAGGTTGGCGCGAAACGATCGACGAAAATCAGAAAATCAAGAGTTAGCAAAGTACGCGCAGTGGACAGGAAGTACACGCGGTCGCTGCCACCCCCCGTACTTCACTGCCACCACGCGTAGTCAGCTGTCAGCTTGAAAAAAATATAAGTTTCGACGATTAAGCGGTTAACCTCATTTTGCATCTTCCAAATCAGATTTTGTTGCAGAGAAAACCCCAGAAACAGCAAAGAAGAAGAGGAATTGAGCTAGAAGTGATTTTGAGTTGATTTTCTTGCAATAATCAAAGTTTAAGGTAAGTTAGAAGTTGGTTGTGATGGTTTAATTTGAAGTTGATATTAAGTTAATGGATTAATTGTTAATGAGTTTTATGCTTGGTTTAGATTGAATTAATAGCTGAATTTGGTGATTCTTCATGTTGAAAGATTGGTTCTAATTGTAGGAAGTAATTAAGATGAAGTTTGTATATGAAATTGATGGAAGAAAGACAAAACCTTAAGGTTTAGAGTAAGTTGATTTTGGTTGACAATGA
>CANYCX010754673.1:0-12812 GCA_948193385.1 Breynia disticha f. nivosa
TTGTCCCAAAATAAGTGTCACAAATTAATCTTTAACAACAATGTTACTAAACTACCCTCATATATTAATGATAAAAGTTTATATTCCCAATAAATATTTACTTCATGACCAATCACACTCTTTTGTGTAATTCCAATACAAAGATAAATTTGTAAAAGTTACTATATTAAATGAGGTTTTTTAAAATGTGTAATAAAAAAAATTGACACTTAAAATGGGACGAATGGAGTATATTAAATTAAAATTTATATACAGTAACAATGCTTTAAGTTATAAATTATAAATTTTTTTTACATAAATTATACATAGAAAATATATATATATAATTGAATAAATATTAATTTATATTAATTGGTCAGTTATTGATTTCACCTAGCCAACCAATTAACCAAATTTTATAAGTTTGATTGAACTGAACCGATTGAACTTCTATATTAACCAAATCGAATCAAATTTTTTCGATCGGTTATCAGTCGATTCGTCAGTTAACCAAAACTTGGACACCCCTAATCGTTTCTTCTCTAATAAAATACGTATTTTATTATTTTTTCATTATACACAATTGTTCACACCGAATTAGAATTATTAAAAATTTTACAAAAAAAAAAGTAAGACAAAAACTCTTATTTAGAAAAATTCTTGAACAAAAATAATATTTTATAAAAATAAAATAAAATAAATTAAGACTTAATTTATTATTATCATTATTATTACAATACATAAAATTTAATTTCATATTACGTAATGTAATTATATTTTCAAATAATTTTCTTAATAGCACATATCTGGACACTTATATAAAGTGAAACATTTGTATTAATAATTATGATTTTTTGGTTGTAATAAAAAAAAGGACTAATTGTTATCCAGAAACAGCAAGTAAAGCCGAACTGCAAGTACTGACTTCTGTAACGTTTCAAAGTGTTTCTCTCTCTGTCTCTTACAAATATAAAGCTCAAGAAAGATACTCCCCTTTATCTCACTCCACCTTCTTCTTCTCTTCTCCTTTCATCACCACAACGTTTCAATCTTTGTAGTAATCACAACCTCAAAGTTCAATCTTTAGACCAAGAGCAACCTCAAAGTTTCAATCTTTATTGTGAAAAAACAGTTCTTTCAAGCACAATTTGGATAGAAGGTGCTGATAAAAATAGCTCATTTGGAGTTATGGATAATAATGAAGAAATTGGTTCAATTGCTTCTTTTAAGTCTATGCTTGAAGTTGAAGATGATTGGTTTGTTACAAGCAATACTAATGCTATTCATAACCATCAAGATACAGTCTTTTCGCCAAATCTTGGTGACCATGATAATTTTTTGTTGCACCAAGTGGATTCATCTTCTTCGTGTTCTCCAACTTCATCTGTTTTTAACAATTTAGACCCTTCTCAGGTACAATACTATATGCAAACAAAGCCTTCAAATTTATCTTCGTTGCTTAATGTTGTTTCTAGTAACCCTTTAGAGCATGGATTTAATTTGAGTGAAATTGGTTTTCTTGAGAATCAAGCAATGACAAATACAAATGCTTCAATTTTGCTTAGTAGAGATGATGAACTTCTACGAAATTTTACTGATTTGTGCTCAAATGGTCAGATTAGCGGTCCTAGTTTGTCCTCTAGCATGCTGCAATTTTCTGATAATGTTTCTGGATTTACGGGTTTTCACGGTTTTGATGAGACTTCAGGTGGTAATTTGTTGTTTAATAGATCTAAACTGCTTAGGCCACTCGAAACTTTCCCTTCAATGGGTGCACAACCTACTTTGTTTCAAAAGAGAGCTGCTTTGAGGAAGAATTTAGGTGATAATAGTGGAAATTTGAGAGCTTTGAGTGGGATTGAGAAGGATAAAGGGATATCTGAAATGACCCAATTGAGTGAGGAGAATGATAAGAAGAGAAAATTTAGCGGTGAAAATGATATTTTCGACGATGTTAGCATTGATGGCTCGGGGTTGAATTATGATTCTGATGAGTTCACAGAGAACACTAAACTGGATGAAATTGGTAAAAATGGAGGAAATAGCTCAATTGCTAACAGCAGTGTCACTGGCGGCGGTGGCGATCAGAAAGGGAAGAAGAAAGGACTTCCAGCAAAGAATTTGATGGCCGAAAGGAGACGCAGAAAGAAGCTCAATGATAGACTCTACATGCTGAGGTCTGTCGTGCCGAAAATAAGCAAAGTAAGGATTTCCTTTTGCATCATTTTCTTAAGAAAAAGAATATGAATATTTCTCTTAATGTTCTTGCAATCACTTGGCTGTTTTCATGTGTGTTGTGTGAGTGAATGAGTGGTTTGAATATCATTTTTTGTGTGAATAGGATCTTTTGTGTTTGGTATGGCATTGCTTGTATTGCAGTTGCAGCAAAACAAGAATCTGCATTTATTCCTCTCACATGGGCACTGGACTGTTTTGAATTTCATTTTTGCTGATGTGTGGCTCTGTTTGTTTGAACTACTTTCTGTTTTCTTAATTTATAGAACTAGGATTCGTTAAAACTGGGAAATAAACCAGAAAGGCCGAAACAGTTGTTTTCGAATTTCAGCAGCAGCAGTAGCAACTGCTGAAATCATTGTGGTTCCTGCAAGATTGGTTGCTTTCATTCATCTTATAATCTTGCTGAAGTGATATTAGTTGAAGGAAATGAGAGCAGTTTTCGAGCTCTGGCCATTTTGCTTGTGCTTAACTAGAAAGTATGATGCCTATGTTATTGACTTGTGTGTATGGCTGTCAATTCGTATTAGTCGTGTTGTAATCGTGTTGTACTATTTTCTATCAGATAACATTATCTATGATATAAAAACGTATATTCAAATTGTGTTATCGTATTAAAAATTGATAGTTCTACTTGACAGATGGATAGGGCATCAATTCTTGGGGATGCGATTGAATACTTGCAGGAGCTGTTGCAAAGGATAAATGACCTTCACAATGAACTAGAATCAACTCCTCCGGGATCTTCCTTGACGTCTACGAACAGCTTCCACCCTCTGACTCCAACTGCGTCAGCCCTGCCCAGCCGCGTCAAGGATAAGCTATGTCCCAGCCCGTTACCAAGCCCCACCGGTCAACCAGCAAGGGTAAGCGCTTACCGTCTTTCAATCGCTTCCTTGCTTGTCTTGCTATCCAGTGTCATTATGTATCTGCTTCAAACATAATTCCCGACTAGGGCTTCTGTTATTACGCATAGGTTGAAGTTAGAATGCGTGAAGGAAGAGCTGTAAACATCCACATGTTCTGCGGCCGTAGACAGGGTCTTTTGCTGTCCACCATGAGAGCTTTGGATAACCTTGGCCTTGACATTCATCAAGCTGTCATTAGTTGTTTTAACGGCTTCGCCATGGATGTCTTTCGCGCAGAGGTACACTTTCTTCGTCAATTCTTAAACGTCTAAACCAATCTCATGTTCACTTTTGACTTACAAATTCACGTTTACAGCAATGTAAAGAAGGGCAGGACGTGCGTACGGAGCAAATTAAAGCAGTGCTCCTGGAATTGGCAGGCTTCAATGGCATGATAGAGATGAACAGTCCTGCAATTTAGTGTAGTTGCAACTTCGTTTTCGTTTTAGATTATGCATTAGAAGGGGAAAATCCAGAGATTGCTTTCTTTCTTTACTCAATTAATAGTGCCTTGAAGTTTTTGTGTTTTGTTTTCATCTTTGGAACGTTAATCATAGCGCAAAATATGGTAAGTCACGGTTCGGTCTCCCGAAATGACTACTTGGGAAGGGAGTTAACCTTAATCCATTCCATCCCTGAATCGGAATAATTTCGGCTCAGTGGGTCGAAAATACCGGGGTTTAGACCAAAAAAGAGCCATGTAGGTTTTCTTGGAGTCAATAATTGTGGGCATGTTAGTGGCCTCTGCCTGGCTCACAAGAGGGAAGGCTATGAAAACGCAATCACTTGAATACTGAAAGCAGAGCAACTTGGAAAGAATGGTCTCGCTTTGACCTTGTGTGTGGGATACATAAAAGTCATGGGTTTCTTTATGGTCCATGTTCTTTGCCTGTTTAGTCCTCCAAAGGAGAATAGACTAGTTGAAATGGAAATTGCACTATATAACAAGTAAAAGTTCCAAGCAATTTCTACCAACACTTGAGGCTTTTTACTTCAACTGTGAGGTAGAGGTTTCAGTTGTGGCTCGAATGGCGCTTTCTCTGCTTTGTTAACTACATCCCACGTTACTGTGTCCTTGGTTGGTGTCTGCCCACATGTAGCTCCCGCTGACAAGTCATGGGGGTAACTTGATTGAGCGTAGTCCTCCACTGTCCCCTACAAATCATGTCATCCTCTACTATTAATTGAAAAATTACCGATACATCCATCGGGAGAATTTCTGCTGCTTAAACGTAGGACAATCTTTGCCCCAATCATCATGGCTTCCACTATTAAAAAAGTTAATCCAATTTAATCAAAGATAAAGCACAATCTAGAGAAGCACCATCAAAGTTTTATGGACAGAGTGAAGTCGGAATAAGTAACTTCGTATAATTACAATGCATGCACAACAAGCTGTAACAAAAGCAAGGTAAGAAATCCTGTCCAAACTGTACAACACATGATAAAGGGGAAGAGAGAACTTTTACAAGTGGGATCGGCTTGGGTTCACCCCATCAATGTGCTGTGCGCTCCCTCTGATGGCCCACAGTTAAGGCATCAACCCACATGGGGAAGGACAGTAGCCACATTAACTGGGGTTTCAAGCAAACCAGGAAATGGGTCAGTGTCAGTCCTGTCACAACCACTACTTTTTCCCATATCTAAATATTTATATATATGTTTAAAAAATCAAGAACCATATGCAAGGTCCATACATAAGGATATTACAACAGAAGAACCCATATCCAAACTATTAAAAAAATTTGAAAAAATACAAATGCGAAGACAATGAAATCCTCGCATATCTACTCCCATAAAACATGTTCCACCAGGAAAAATAAGTCAGAAAATTTAGCAGAACTTTAGCCTAACGAAAAAGACATCAGAAGTTGTATAATACTTACATAAGGAGGAGAGAAGAGGGGTAAAGCAGGCTATGTACAAAGGGCGAACTGGTTTTGTTTTTCCAGGAAAAAAAGACAAGGCACTCATAGCCTTGTTCGACATTAGGGTGATACTAAATATATATGTATACTGGACGCCATACAATACTAAACTCCATTAATGTCCAAAATTGGATTATATCATTCTTGCCATCAGTTTCAGAGACGCCAATATACCACAATCTCAATACTAACGCCATAAAGACGAGAGATTTTCATATATTTTAGTTCTCAATCTCATCTAGGATGGCCAAACAACACCCTCCTTAAGCTCTGTGCTGGAAACCTGAAAAACCAATAAAGCACCTCAAGATTTATTGCACTAACTTTTTAGTTGAAATAATTACTCTCACAAAATGTATTCTTTGAACACAGTAATTGTTTTACCTAGATATCAAGGAAGCCAAATCTAACAATTTCCAATTGTTTCTATAGCATCAGCACCTCCCGAATCAAAAGGACTCTCATCACCTTTTGAATTTAAAGTTCCGGGGTTCATCTTCTGAACCTCCTCCCTGGTGTAGATTAAAATCTTCCGTACCATGGCAACAAATTCCCTGTTTCAACAGCAAGCAAAAGAAATTAAAACACATTTAAACCTTGTTTAAATTGATTGTACAAATGATGCATCTACTTACTGCCATGGATCATCACCAACCAGCATCATATCACCCTCATCATCTGTATACACAATCAACCAATTCTTTTGGGAAGCCATCAATTCTCCGCCAAATTCAAACATCTGGTCCAATTCTGCAATCAGGTCTTTGTAGTCGTTGAACTTTGTGAGGTCAACAGACCTACCAAGTGCAATTCCCTGCTTGTGAACCTATTTTATAAGGATTCATATTAGGAATCGTGTTGGGTTACCACCAGAAATGTTATATGATAAAACAAAGCTTCTGAACAGAAACAAACCTTGGTGCAACTCCTAGTTGATGCACTTTGAGTTTTGCAATGAGCATCCCTTGCATGCGTGAGACCTGCTTGAAAGTGTTTTTCATGCTCACTATCATCTGCAACTTTCGAAACGTTTGATTGTTCGAACTTCTGATTGGACTCAAATGCATAATGCTGGTGACTTCCAGATTGCGTCTGGCCAACTAATTCATTTGTTCTATTCTTGTGTGGCATAGACATTTGTTCTGGCATAACAGGATTACTTTTGAGGGGAATACCAAAAAGTTTACAGTTTCCATCTGTGGTTTTCCCAGGGTCGAGCTCTTGAACTACAATGGGTTTAGAGAGAAGCTCTCTTGAAGCAGCATGCTTCTCAAAATGAGTTGGTGGTGGGGGAGGCATCAACCAATTTCCATGAGACTGGTCAACCCTGTGGCCTTGAAGCACAGGATACTCATTAAACGCACTGTATCTAATATTTCCCCGGGTATGATAATTTATATTATTACCCTGTGAAGGAACCTTGGCATTTGACTCGGACATCTTGAGTGAGAGCCCAGAAGACATGAAGGACCACGGACCAGCAAGCATGTTGTATTTACCTTCCGGTTCTGACAAGTGTTTTCTCGTTGGATTAGTAACTGCAACATTTTGATCAAGAAATTGTGCAGAAAAATTACGTGGTGAATCATTGTTTCCAAAACCAGATAGTAGATCTGTGTAGGTTGGTTCATGCCTCCCAGACGACATCCAGCTATCTGAACCATACCTTCTTGAGGCAGAAACAACATCAACCTTCTCATCATCTACAGAGGGTGACCACATTACAGTCTTCCCAGCAATGTCAGATTCTTTGCTCTCTGAAAAATTGCCTTTCAAGGTCGAGAATTCTTGACCTTGCAAGACCCTTGAAAATCCACTTGCTGGAGGGTCTATGGTCACTTTGGATGAGCCTATTAAATCAAAAAGACGAGCTCAGAAATCTTTTTAAACAAGTAAATTATAGTGCTGAAGACTAGATATGTTCAACCACCTTCTCTAGTGAGAACAGATGCGTCGGGGGATGAGGGCACCATGTTAGAGCGAGGCCTCTTAGGCCTTGGCACTGGAAGAGGATTTAGAGCAGGAGGAGCCAGAGCAGGTTCTATTTTCCAAGGTGATACTCTCTCTGGACGAGGTATGGTGGAAGTTTCATCCCATCTCACCTGAAACCATATTTAAGTTAACTTTGGCTTAAACAAGGAGTTTCATTAAACTACATCAAAATACCACCTTGAGGCACCTCCATTTGGATTCTGGCCACCTTTGAGAATCTGAATCTTCAATTCCAACAATAGTGCCAGTGAATCTAGAACAAGAAAAATTTCATCATCAATTCATGGTTAAAGGACTTAAAAAATAAATGCATCACCACAAAGAAAGAACAAAGAAAAAACCTCATTAACCAAAAAAAGCACTTTTGTACCTTTGTTCAGGAGCTTCTTCCCCTTCAAATCTCATTTTAAACCTCAGCCCTATGGTATAGTTGTTCTTCACAGACTCCATGTACTGATCAAATGGAACAATGAACTCAGCTGGGCTTGTCCTGTTGTAAGATATTAAACAAAGACCAATGAGATCACAAGTTACTTCAACATCTAAAGCCAAATTCGGTAAAATAAGCTTTCCATATCTATCTTGCTGAACACCATCCAATTAATCTTTTAACAGTACAATGTTAAGATTGAAAAAAAAATGTTAGACAAAATGTGATTAATAAAATCCGCACACCTTGGCTTGTAATAAACAGTAAACATAGTTCCTGTAGACACTGCATGCCAAGCTGTAGCTAGAACACCAAGATGCATGCTATGACTTGAAATGACGGATGACGGAACATTGCCTTGTTGTCTCATCGCTCGTCTAACTCCAACACGAAGCTCCCCGTTCTCACCCCTAGACATCAAACAGTAAATTAACTTACAAATTTTACACAATAAGATAGTAAATAAGATGGACGGAAATTAAGAAATCTATGAGAAAACAAACCGCAAGAATATGAAGGCATCACCAGCAACAAGCCTTTTTGAGCTAACAAACACACTCCATCCACTTTGCAGCAAGTGCCTTCGTGGTTGGCCTGAAATTAACAACCACCCAAAAGTTAGTCCACAGGAAAACGATCTAAAAGAACCATTTATAAGGTTTAAGTATATGAAAGCCACAGCTGATTTTGCCAAGTGTAGAAAGTACCTCTGAAGATATGACGGAATCTCCACTCATTTCGATGCAAATCTTTGGCAATCAATTCTTGTGTGGGCGGCTGCTTTGACATATCCTGCAATAAATCAGAGTTGGCAATTAAAAACCTAACCAACTCACAAATCGATAGAAAACAAACATCACGGCACATCGAAACCAACCAAAGGAGGCAAACATTCATCAGCATGTCTTCGAAGGACTGAGAATCCCCCATGAGTACTAGTATCAGAAGCCGTCAGTGTCTTACAAAATGAGTGGACGTGAAATCTCGGTGGGGTAGGAGGAGGAGGCAATTTCTCCACCGTATTCTCATCTTGCTGCAACAAACAAACCATCCAACCATAAAATCCCAAATCAATTCCGTAAAATCAACCTAACCATGCTCATGGTACAACAAAACACCTACGTTGGATTCAGGTAGTAGAGTCACTTGAGCAAAAACCTCATCCGTATCAGGTTCGGCCTGAAAATTGTAAAATTCATCACTGCTAAAGTCCGTACAACAATATTATCATACAAACGGGAAATTAATCTTCACCTTTAACGCGACGTTGATCACACGACATAAGATCTTTGGCCGGAGATCATATACAGGCATTTGCTGGTCAGCAACTTGATTAGTAGAAGCCTCCACCTACAAAACACATTAAAACAACCAAATAAGACAAAAAATAACCAAACAAAGAGAGAAAACACAACAAAATGGAAATGAAAAGTAAACAAAAAAAAGAAAGAAGGAAGAAATGTTAAGAAAACAAGAATATGCGAGAAAAGAGAGCGAAAAGAAGGTTGTGTCATTGTGTGAAGAAAATATTTCTAAAATTATAAAAAGAGAAAACTAAACCAAACCAGAATTGAATCACACCGTACCTGCTCAATATGTCCTTGAGGAAAGTAGAAGACACGCTCACCTTCACGAGGAACAGTCACTAACGGACCAGCACACGCGTGCCATAGCTCCGTATACAAAGCCGTCACCGCGTCTGGCGCAACAAAAACGTTAGAGACACAAATTCACAGCGTCGAATCGCATAACAAAATCTTTTACAAAAACAGTCTCACCTTTGGCAGTTAAATGACTTTTTTGCCCTTCCGTACTGTTCCCAACTTCACCACCTTGTTCAACCACGCTTCCGGCGTTCTGTTTCATCAAAATCTCCGACGAAGCCATAACACGAACGAATTTCACTAACTTCACTACAGATCTCTCATAAACAGAGCTAAAACTTTCGCGAAATCACGAAAACAACCTCGAATCCATTAATTCTCTCACATTTCACCATAAAAAAAATCTATTTCAGCTTCTCTCGACAATTTCACTTGTTTCTCTCCCTGAAACTCAATATTTTCTCTCTTTTAGTAGTTGTTGTTGCAGTTGAGCTTTGTTTCGTGTGATATTTCTCTCTCTTGGTTATCTTAGTGTGTGTTTATTGTTGTCTCTCTGTGAGAGGTGGGGAGGGAGACAGAGGCCTAACTAGGGGTGGTCAAAACAACGTAGCAATCATTTCAACCGCGGTCAATTTCTAACCAGCATTGGAAACGGGGAGATGCGGTAACCGGTTAGAGGAGTAGAAAAAAAAAAAAGGCGGCATCTGTTAGAAACAAGTTAACGGCGTTTGTGTTTGCGGGAAAGGAAAGCAGTTGTGTTTTTTAAGGAAGGGCAAGTGGGATTGTCGTGCTAGTAACGGGCAGGCTTCCATTTGTGGGGACACTTTGGTAATTTACACACGCAATTTATTTTTTTGTTTAGAGTATGTGTAGTTTGGTTACATTGTGTTTGGCTTAGCTATAAGCAACTTTTGTATTTGTATTTAATTTTTTTGTTATAAAATTTAGACACGGGACTAGGTTAGCCAACGAGTTAAAAGACAGGGAGTCTCCATTAGAAACTAACGAAATAAAACGTCTATGCCTGTATTCCTCTTCTAGTGTCGCTACAGAGCCAGGGATTAAACCTCGCACTCTCAGTGTGCTGATTAACTCTCTTTATCGATAAACTCACGAATAAATGGTCGTATTTGCATTTAATAGCCAAAGCGTATTAATTTTTATATGTAGATGGTAGACTGAGTTGTTTATTTATAGTTTTGGATTTCAAATATAGACAACAATTTAAATTTAATTTCAATATTTAAAATATAATTTAAAAGCTGATATTATCTTATAAAAATGGTTGTGCTATTACATTGTGTATGAAAAATGTAATCCACCATGAGTGTGTTCTTTCGATATGATGTTATTAGGTAAGACATGAAATTAAAAGAACAGTAGTTAAATTAATTATAAGTGGTTTTTATCATGTAGTTGTACGAAATCGTTTTTATTTAATGAATTGTTTTAATTGAATAATAAGTAATTATATTAATAAATTTGTTTTAAGAAATAAAAAGGCCATTAGATTGATAAGGATAAAAGGCGTCTTTTAAACAACGTCTTTTAAACAATACATAATACTTATGAAAATAAAAAAATGTTTATATATTCAAATAATAAATATAAAAATATTATTTTTTTTGTCAGAACCACCCGGTGTCCCCGACACATTGGCCGAGACTAATCCGGACTCGCTCCGGGAGGCAATGGAGCTGGCCCAGGGGGATTTTGCGCTCAGACGGATTCGAACCCCCTGAGGTGGCCGCGCCACTGGGCTACTCCTCTTGGGTTTAAAATATTATTTATTAAAATAGGACAGACGACTTAAGTTTGCTTCGGATAGATGTGTGTAGAGTTGTATGGGATTGATTTTGGCATTTTTTGAATGGAAATGATACTTACCTTTACACTTAGGCTTTCACATACTAATAATGGAGTTGTGAATTAACATTAAAAATGGCATTAACTTGCACAATGATGCAAAATGGAACTAATAAATCACATATTAAGCAAAAGCAAACCTTCTGATCATCAATTTTGAACTTAATTTTAATCTTTATGTTTAGCAAGTTTATTTTATAAAAAATGTTCATGCACCAATACTATTCTTCCCATTTAATTAGATTTGGTTCATATTTTTGGTCAACTAATACCATTTACTCTATGGTTGTTTTCACTAATTGTAAAAGTCAATACACACTAGAAACTAACCAAACGATTTTATAGATAGTCAATGTTATGGTTGAAATAACCATCACAATCGGTCACATAAATAGAGGGAGGCGAGAGGTGACGTCGCATATAGGTGAATAAACAATTTAAAACGTCAGTTCTAGTTCAGAGTTGGCGGTTCATGATTTGAAAAAAACATGAATCAAAACTGGTATGTGTAGTACATGATTCAACCAATTTCGGGTCAATTCGAATTGTTTGTTCAGGTTTGATTTTCTAAAAAACGATGAATCGTCCATCCGGAACCACCGAATCACAAATAACACATATATGTAGCTTCATAAATGAGGGATATGGGTGGGATCCTATTTGTCCAAAACAGCTTTTCTCCACTCATTTTTACCATTTCTATACACAACTTCCCAAAATTGCCATTGTGTGTACATGATGTCTAAAGTTACACCAAATACCAAAATCTGTTTTCGTACATATACGTAATCGAATACGTAATTCCAACCAGTATTCTACAAGCCATACGGCTCGTTGCAAATTTTGGAAAATCCCTACGAACTATCTTAAGTTTTACTTATCGAATACTATTTCCATAAATAACGTGGGAAAATAACTATGACACGTCTTTTGTAATTTCACCGTAAGCATATGTTTATGATACATTATGAATGATGTAAATTTAATTTTTTATGCTACAAATAGTGACATTTGATAAAAAAATAAAATGATATGATTATAATATGTCTGATATGAAATGACATTTGTATAAGAAAATGAAGAAAATGTCATGTGTTGGAGCAAATGTTGTAGCTGTCAATTTCAAACACGAAAACATCATTTTGACCATATGTTTATAACACAACACGAATTACTAGAGTTCTATTTTTTAATATTTATGTTACAATTAATGACATTTAATAAAAAAATAGTACGATACAATTATAACACAACTAATACGAATTCACGATAAATATGTATTTATTTTATTTTTTTAATGCTTGGTGCCATTTGACCAACAATAATTAGGCTATTTTAATGTTGTATTTTTTATTTTTAGTATTTTTAAGAAATAACAATTATATAAACATGTAAGATAATAATAAATGATTTCAATACTACTTTTTTAAAATATTTTTTTGAAAAAAATATAATTCAAACAAATACTTTGACCGAAATAAAAATGAAAAATTGGCAATAGTTATTTTTAAAGAAGAAAGACTATATTTGAAAATTCAAATAAGAGTAAGAATCACTGTTTATACTAAACATAAATATAATAAATACTACAATTTAAATTTTAAATTAAATATTTATATATAAAATTAATTTTATTAACAAAATAAAGACGCTTGTAATATATTAAGAAAATAATTTATTTATTATGATATTTTAAGAAATTAAAAAAGAATTAAGTGGGGGTAAAAAAGGAAGAGAGGGGAAAGTGAGGCAGGAAAAGGGGCCCACATGTATTGTCTAATAGCAGTGGTGTATGGCCTAAAGCAACAAATGCAGGAATCTTTCTTTGTCCGTAAAAGCTTTTTCATCTCCCACTATTTTCTTTTTTTTT
>CANYCX010755179.1:0-19777 GCA_948193385.1 Breynia disticha f. nivosa
GCCGCTGACGTTGTATTCCTGAAAGTTTCCAGCATCATCCCAGACGCCATTATACTGTATTAAAATTTCGATATTTTCCATTTTCGTCAATTTCCCTGAAAAAATGTGTCCATTTGTATTCTGTGTTACATATGTAACAAATGTATGATTTCGTGCACAACATTTACACTAAAACATTTTTTGTCAAGTTAAAAAATAGTATATAATATGTCTAAATGTGTCAGAATTCCTTTTTTATCATTGGTGAATAAATAAATCTGTGCAGTTATTTTTTGAAATACAGGGTGAATATTTGCAAAAACCCTCTCATAATTTAAAAAAAAAGAAGAACAAAAGAATCATTGAACTAACCTTTGATTTTGCTGAATCTTGGTGTTTGCCAAAACTTTTTTAGTCACGAAGAAACAATTTATAGTTTCTTTCCTACATTTCTGTTGGCAATTGAATGGTGAGTTCAGAGTTTTTGTTGCTGTGTAAAACGAGAGAATATTATGTTTTTTTGCAAAATATTTTCAGGGATTTAAATGTGAGGTTTGTCGTTATGTGTTTTTAGGGATTTAAATACATTTTTTTGTTGCAATTTGATAAGGTTGGTGTATATTCTAATTTTAAATGTGAGTAAATGGAATAATCGTTGTAATCCTAAAATCATATTACATATTTGGGTGGTTTTCCTTTTTAATGATAAAATTGTGAGTTGTTTTTATTTCAAGGATGACATAATTTTTGAAATTGAAAAATCTGCTATTATGGTTGAACTTAAATGAAAGCATGTCATTTTAGTTGTCTAAGTTTTGTGATAACATATAAGTACTAATACTTTAAAAAGATGTCATATGAGTAATTTTCTCATAATCTTTACCACCAATCGTCCGAATCAAAAGAAATCAACACCAATTAATAATTGAAACTTGACCACAACTCTTTCCAATCATATTCCCCAAATCCAACAATTACTCATTAAAACCCAAAGCTCAACATTACATCACCAATCATGACAGCAACAGTGACAGAAAACTTTTGATCCATTATTCTTTCGTTTGACGTGGCAACGTTGTGTTTGTTAGATTTGGAGGCAGTGATTTCAATTCTATTGGTGTTGGGCGATAAATCTAAATTCAAAATAACATCTTGACGGCAAAAATTAGAGAGAGAAGTAGAGGAATGGAGATTTTGATTGAATGCAATTATGATTAGTGAGCACTTGTATGGAAACAAATCGAATGGACAAAAAGAGAAATTTATTGTATCCTTGAATCATCTCATCTTTTAAAGCACACCTCCATGAATTTTGAGCATATAAATAGGGATGAGATTGCTGACAATAGTGTAAAAAAATGCTATTAAAGGCAGATTTTTTTTTGAGCTGGTAGAAGAGGAAAATTGTCGTTTTTAGATGGAAATCCATGTACTTTGTTCTTTATTTTGAGAGTTTTACATGGATAATTATACAAATACCATGTTTTTAATAATAGTATACAATCTTAACATTCAATTTTTAATTTACCACTTTTTTTAAACTAAGATAAGTGCAGGTACCTCAACTATTAGTTTTGATACGTTAAAATACTTTAAATTAGATTTGTTTCACTAAAACCATTCATATTTAGTTTGAGTTTCAGTATAGTATCTGAATTATCAATTTTGTTTAGTTACATACCTTAAATTAGTTTTGTTTCACAAATGTGGAACTCAAAATTATTTCTGTTATTTTTCGATTAATTGTAAAACATGAATAATTATATGTTTATATTTGAAAGAGTCAACAACTTATCAAGTATACGAGTGCATATCCAAAGGAAATTACAATACTATCCAAGTTTATAAAATACGTGCTAGAATCCTCCTCGTGGAAGTCCTACGAACCTGCAGACAACACAATCAAACAAATGTGTGAGTAATTTTAATTGCTTAGTAAGTGTAATGCATTTTCATTTTTTTATTGAATTTTTTGTCAACAAAAAAATATGCAGTGAACACGGGTGGTGCTATTGGCATGCCCTCGTGCTCATCTTCCTCATGACCAACTTTCTGGCACAAGTTATGCCATAGAACTTGACAACATGGGCTCTGCATGATGACCGTGCTTCTCAGCACGACGGCTTGTTGCCCTTCTGACTTAAACAATCGACAATTTCTACACAACTCACGCAAAGTAAGCCTTATATCTTTTCTTTATATTTCTTTCAATATCATACCCATAATTAACACATACATTTCTTTCTTGTACATTGTCAAATTTTAAAGCACAACCATAGTACTTTCTTGTACCATATTTAACATTAATCTTTCACATAGCATTTCAAGCACATAGCATATCCAACTCTATAAATCCCATTCTTCTTTCATCTTATATAAGAGGTATTGATAAAACTACTCCATAGTAGTAGTCTTCCTAAATCCATTAGGCAAGATACTTCTAACACTTAGATTATCACTAGTAATAACTAATTCAATAGTAGCACACAACAAGAATGAATCACACAAAATCATCAACTACATACACCAATTCGAACAGGGTACATATAACGCATATCACATGTACATAGCATACCAAATCAATTCCATACAGTATTAACCACACAACAAGAGCATCCACACAATAACATTATCACACAGTAACATTATCAACTCATTCCATCGCATTATGCTCATATGAATACATTTAAGGAATGAAATGCAATGTTAAATGCAATCACACAGTATGTCATGACCTGAGTTTTCTTCTTTTCCTCTATAACACACAACAGAGAAATCCTCATTAGCACACGAGAGAGCATAACACACAGCCTATAAGAAGCGAGCACACAGCTCGTAAGGATAGTACACAACACGTCCAAGTCACACACAGCTCGTGTCACACAGATGTTATGCAACACACGAATGTATATGAAACATTCATAAAATAATTATACCATTAGCACATAACATTTCCCACATAGTAAGCACATAGAAAATCACATAACATTCTTCACTCATCATTTTCAATTCATGCTTTTCACAATGTCTTTAGTTCAAAAGCACATAGCATATGAACAATCATAGGCATATATTTTACAAAACATATATATCATAAGATCATTTACGACATCCAACCTCAAAATGATATCCAAATGATTAAGGCCATCACATCTCACATCACATGCTATACATCATTTATCAATGAAATGATAATACATTCTCATAATCAAAGCACTAACAAGCTTTTCATACAAGCATAACATTAAATCAATTATCAATGTTTACTAAATGCATACTTTATAACTATAAACAACGACAACACAATTGTTATCATAGTATGCATTCTCACATATCTTACTTACAACCTTTCATAAGTATAAGTCTCATTCAAGCTTATTCCATACATGTCAAGGCACAATCATGCCATCATATTTCATACTCAATGAAGATTTCACAAATTCATACCTTTCGATATGCATAGCCACATTATATACTTGTATATTGCATCATAAGGGAACTTAGCTTACATGAATCATTATCACTTAACAACAAGAACAAATCAATATAAAACTCACTCTTAGAGTCACCAAGAATTTTTCATACCATACTTATCAATAAACCATATCATATCACCATTGGCTTATTCCTACACTTTAATTATGTTCTCACATTATTAATTCAAGATTTGAAACTCATATAGCAGCTCAATATATCAAATCATCAAACAAATCTATTTTAGTAAGTGTAAAACACTTACCTTGAATTCTCATAAGATTGGTATGAAAGCAACTTTACTCCAAGCTCCGCAATTACTTGGCCTATCACATATTTTCCATACAATTTTATTAACCACTCATCTAACATATACTTAAGCTAATTCACACTGAATTGGATAAACCTCCTTCTTAACCAAAATCTCCAGTTCCACATTCTAAGTTCACAAGTTCTGATTTAATCTCAATAGATCAGCTATATACATCTCTATTAACTCTATAACAACTAATCTTACTTAATTCAGTAATTCCGTCAGCATTCTTAAATTTGAAACCTCAAAATCGAAACCCTTTTATACTCATAACACTGTCAAGATGTACTCAACATATAAAGAATCGAGGATTTACCTTATATATGGCTATTTTCTGTAAAAATCCACTCTCCTTTGATAAGAATCGGTCCCCAATTCATCCTCTAGGGTTTCTATGTTTGTTCTTCTGAGTTCCTATGATTTTCTGTAAGTAAATGAAGTTTAAATCCAACACAGTGTTTTAATATCCGATTGGCATGACCATTGGCACAGGTCATGCCATCAGATTGTGTCACACAGTCATGGCACGGTCCACCAATTTCGAACACGACTCGTGCTTATTTCCTCCTTCATGGCACAACATAAACAAACCAAGCATAACTCATGTTATCTCTCTTGCCATTCATTTCCAATTCATTTTCATCTAATTTAATTTCAATTTAAAACCTTTTAAGCTTATTTTTCATATGATTTTATTTTATTATATTTAGGATGTTACAACAAGAGCCATTAATATTTGAGTTATGTTTCAACAAAGTACCTTACTACCATATCAAAAAAAATAAAAAATGATTTTATGTTTTTAATCTCAATTTTTGTGTAAGCATAGATTTAACATATGAGTAACTTGAATTTAATATTTGGTATTTAGACATTTTATTATTTTGACATTTTATTGCACATGATTTTTAGATAATATTAGCACTGTATAATTAAGTTATATTTTATTTATAAGAAAAATATTTATTAATGATTTTATTGATTTTCTTAATCGCTTATTAATAATTACTGATAAATGTCGTTTTATACATATATTTCATGTTTATTTTCATGACATTTATCTGGTTTTTAGGTTAACATTGGCAAGATATCCGCATAAATTCCGTAATTTTTATATCCTCAGGTCATTCATGGAATTTGGAATGAAAAAAGAAAAATTTGAATCGAAACGGAGCGGAATCGTGAAGAAATGCAACTGTGCAGTGTCGAACGGTCACCAGAATGACTACCATAGGTTGTTTCCATCACCCTTTCCTCTAAATCAGAACATGAATGCTTTAGAATGGCCTTGGGAAGGGTTTTCACTACCCGTTCCCATGCTCGTTTTCAACTGACAGGCAAAATTCTTCGAACCAAACGGCCCGACAAACGGTTTCCGAAACCATTTGCTGAGCCGTTCGCAACTTATGGGGTACAAAATTAACCCTACTATATAAGGAGTTTTAAGAGACAAAAGAGGTGTTACGCAGTTTTCAGAGTCAGAGCGACCAAGAGACCCAAGTTCAGAGCAAAAGGAGCGGAGATTCGAGCCGGAGAACAACCAATTCAAAGATTCTTATGCAAGATAGTCGATCTATTGACTCATGTAAGGGATTTAATGGGTTATTTGTCTTTTGCATGAATATCTTTGATGTGGATTGTTGAATTTAGTTTGAACATGAGCTGAATTTGTTATGGATATCTAGATTAGATGAATCTCATGATGAATTACGATTTATGACTTCATTGATTTGTGATTTTAATGAATTAGTATTGTGGTTCAATTGTGTTGTTTGAATGTGCTTTATGACTTTGCATTGATAGGTTGAGAAATCATGTTGCAAATTAGGCATTCTACAATTGAAAGGAGTTGTCCGCAACTCTAAAGATAGAATTACAAACTCCTCTGTATTAGTATAATGCTAATAGAGAAATGTACGAAACTTAATGCTGGATTAGATGTTTTAGTCTGAAAGAAGTTTTGGCTAATCAACTTAGTCTTAGTTGTTAATTTAATCGAGAGATACTTTAATAAAGAACAAATATTTTTGCGGTCTAATATTCATTAATTTCCAAATTAATTGAGTTATACAATTATGAAGTCATAGGAGGAGTTGAGTCTAGGCATTCACCTTTCTCCATTTGAATTAAACCAAATCTTTTGCATTGTTCTTGTTTTCTTACCGTGAATTGCGTAGTTTACTTTTCATTAGTATAATTAAATTAGTTTAATTTTCAGATCCAATATTTGTCCGGTTAGAAAATAGTTTAGGTTGATAGTAGTAGTACATGGCCATTTTCATTGGACTGACATCTGATACTCTGTAGCTATATTACTATTCGATAGGTATACTTGCTTAGCGAACTGTGATATACACATTTGCAGAAAATTTGCATCAATTACCATATGAATAATTATTAATTTATTTGATTGTTAGGATTGTTTCAACATGAGAAGCAATGTTACTTGTCAGAGAAAAATATCAGATTAATTACAATAAAATTAGCTCCTTTTTTTAACTTTTTTTTTCATTGAAAATTATCATAAAACTTTTCTCTTATAATCACTTAATTTTATTTGTTTTTCCGATGTAGTTTTTTAGCAAGATTCCAATATAGTTTTAACCTTTGATTTGTACATGTCTTCATAAGAATTCGATACGTAAATTCTATGTGAATATTATTGCTTCACATTATTTCTTATCTATCCGAGTAATAGTTTACTTTATAAATTGATTTGTATTAAAATATTAGTGCTTTGTATATTCCTCAAGAATTTTTATGCATTTTTTTCATATTTTCCTCCGAATCTAATTCAACTCATATTATAATAAACAATATTATTAATATCAATAATATGATAAAATGTAATTAATTTATTAACATTGTAATCGTTATCTTAAATAGTGTAAAAGTAGTAATATAATTGAAAAGAAAAATAATTTTTAATTTTAAACATATTTTTAGTATAATACAACTAAAATCATCGACAAACCTTAATTATTTAGTTAGTTATAAATAATCTCAACAACTACTGAATCGATAATTTCTGATATAATAATCATTAATAAACATTAAAAAATATCAATCAAATAATAAAAAAGAAAATGATTTTTTCTAAAAATAAAATATAATTTAATTATATAATATCAATATTCTCTCAAAATAAAATCTCTAAATAATAAGATCTTTAAATACTAGATCTTAAATTCAAGTTCCTCATATTTTAAATTTATAATTAAACAAGAATTGAGATTGAAAACATAAAAAATACTTTTTATTTGTTTGATGTGTTAGTGAGGTACTGGGCTGAAACATATATTAAATATTAATGACTCTTGTAAAACAAAACTAATTTAAGGTATGTAGCTAAACAAAATTAATAGTTCAGGCGCTGTGTTGAAACATAAACTAAACATTAATGGCTCTAGTGATACAAATCTAATTTAAAGCATTCTAACATAACAAAACTAATAGTTGAGGTATCACAGTTGCATTTAACTCTTTCAAACTAGTCTTTTATATTTTTATAAAAACACACCCACTAACCACCTTAATGACTTCTATTGTTACTATAAATAAAATTTGTTTAATGAATTATGTATCCATGTAAAAATTCAATTTTTAAATTGATATCACCCCAATAAAAGTTTTTTGTTTATAATAAATTGGAAAGTTAATAAAAGGTTAATGGATATTTTTTTGAAAAAGTTATAAAAGTTTAATTTTGAAAAGTTGGTAAATGAGAAATAAAATTGAAAAGTGTATATCATTTCTAAAAAATTGTTATTTGTGTAATAATCCCCTTTATTTTAGATATATTTACACTATGACTATTCATTTCGGACTATTTTAGGCGGTTATATTATATATATATATATAATAAATTAGTCATAATTTAATTTTTTTAAATTACAAATATATCTCAATTCTAAAGTATATAAAGTTGATATATAGTTTACATAAAGTTGATATTAAATTTAAAATGGTACAAAGTTTATATACAAATTCAATCTTTAAATAATTCATAAAAAACATAACAATTTATTATATATTATCAAATTAAAATTTATATTAAGTTTGAATCAATAAAAAATAG
Source organism: Breynia disticha f. nivosa (assembly GCA_948193385.1). NCBI lineage: Eukaryota > Viridiplantae > Streptophyta > Magnoliopsida > Malpighiales > Phyllanthaceae > Breynia > Breynia disticha. Next base: position 7,845 of record CANYCX010755179.1, read on the forward strand.
ATATAAATTTGCACATAAAAATATTTAATTTATACATAAAATTTATATTAAATTTATACCAACAAAAAGCCCATTCCATACAAATATAATTTCAAAATAAAAAAAAATACTACTTTGTAATAAATTTTAAAACAGTCATATTTCTACAAATAATAAAAAATAGAGTGTACTATATAATTATCTTATTTTTATACATTTATTCTATATTTTTAATTTATAAATTTATATTCAAACTGTGTCTGAATTATCTACTTAACGAAATTTATAACTATTCATAACTTATCCAAATCCGTATAACTTCGTGTCATGCCATATCGAATTAGCAAGTTGGGTCAATTTTTGTTTGGTGTTATATGCTACATCTTTGCTAGTGCGTCAAACGCTAGTTCTTCCATAATAATGAGCTTTGCCACAATTTATGGTTTCTATTGGGCAACAACATTCATGCTCTTCCAGCGATCACCACTATCCTCTTCCTCCACAAGATAAATTGCAGGTCATAGCGAAATCAGTTGTACACTTGAGGCAAGAATGAAGAATCAAACCTTAGCAACAACGACGCTGTTGTTGTTGATAGTTTCTCTGAGATCAAACATTTGCAGCGCCAAATTTTCACATGATTTATACGGCAATTCTTTGTTCATAGCCGACTTAAACCCAGGGTTGGAGTTTATGATGGAGTCGGAGATTAGCAGAATGCTGGCTAATGCGGACCGTCCAACCGACCATTCCAAAGATCGGCGTGATACTATACGTTGTGGCGAAGGTAAGCCGTATAATTCTTGCCTTCCTGATCATAACAATCACAATATTTACCAGAAATGCGCTCCTGGAAACCGCGATCCAGCTTGTCACTGACACTACAGCAGTCTCTTGTAGCAGAAAATGTGTGTGATCGTTGAAGATATAGATGAGATTAATCCTCAACACTGTCTACTTATTTATTATGTGCCCTTCGTGTTCATTTTCTTTTCCCGTGGTGTAAGTCTCAATTAATGTTACTTTCCATAATGTCAGAGTTGTATTTGTTGATCGATCTGCTTGCTCATTCTCTTGCTCTAGTTACGAATTCGTTTCCATAACTAGGAATACAACTGGTATCATGATGTGCAACTCGATGAAGATATACCAGTTGAAATGTTTTAGGTCCGGTAAAATTTATTGAGTTTGAATTGCAGCCGATCTTTTTATCGAGTTTAAATCTTATTCAAGTTTGACTCTTCAAAAGTTTGCGAGTTAACGATTCTGTTCATGAGCCTAAAACGAATATGTTCACAAGTATAAAACGAGTAATTGCACTACCATAATTGGCCCCTGACCAAAATAATTACCATATCTAACAACTACCTGGTATCATGATGTGCAACCATTATTTCCCATTTGCTCATTTCATGTACTAATTCCTTTTATTTCCCATTTGCTCATTCATATGTCAAAAAAAAATTACACATAATTTTACTAGAGAATTTGACTCATGTCCGCTCCAGATTGTATTATGGCTAGTTTAGTCAACGATATGAACAATTATTTCGTGTTAAAAAATAAAAAAAACTTGGAACTCTAAATAATAGAACAAATATTTTATGTAGAAACGAGAAATGTGGTAGCCGTGGCAACCTCTCATCCTCCAAATAAACAACCGCAACTTTGACAAATACTCAATTTTTACGACCTCAAAATATTATCCAGAATCTCTTTCTGATAAAATTTGTGGATAAGAATATGTGGTGTGTGCCACAACACACACCAATACTCACTAAACAACAACACTTCCAAGATTTTGCTTCTTCTGCTTCATGTTTTTCATGCACATGAGGGTTATTATGAACCAACCATGCATTTGCAGCCTCTTCTTTCTTCCAACTCTCTCCTACTGCCATTCTAAACAGCTACAGAAAAAAAACTCTTACTTGAATTGAACTATAGCAACAAGATCTTTCCTTTCTGCCTTGTTTGTTTGGTACTTTGTTTACTCGAGATACTCGAAACAGAAGAAGTTTGTTTAGTGATTAAGTAGTGATTTTTGTTTATTCAATGTGTTTTTATTGGAACTTGGGAGTTGGGTTCTTGAAGTTGCATGAATTCTTGTTGTTTTTATGAGATATTGTTAAATTCTGGTTAATCTGATTGAAGAAGTGATCTTTTTAGCTGCCTTAAGTTTTATGAGTAAATGAGGAGCTGCCATTGATTTCTTTGACCATATTGATGCATAACATAGCCTTTTTTGTTCTTCTTTTTAATTCGAACTTGAGAAGATTATATTTGTAGCAGATTCATGTTTTAATTTGAATGTGATATCTTATATTGTTCCTCTTGAATTGTTTTTGGATCAGTATTTATAAACCATTTGTGTATAGGGTTATTATAACTTAATTGTGTATGAATTGTGCAATCTTTTTGTTCTTTTGAGTACATTCTTTTATGTAGTTTTGCTTTGGTGTATCAGGAGCCACTCAGAAGTGCACGAAGTTGCTTTTCTGAGTGACTGAGAAGCAAGAAGAATACAGAAATTTTTGAGAGACAGTGAGTGCTAAATTGGTTTATGGCGAAGCAGCAAGATGGGAAAACAAAAAGCAGAATGCTGGTTCAAGCATCTACAGTCATGGTAAAATTATGCTTACTTCTTCTTGTTTAAATTAATATCTTTTCTGATAAATTCTTCATACTGCTCAGTTGAAACTTTTACTGCTTTTTGCTTGCATTGCTAGAAACTGAACCCATAAGTTTGTTTTTTTTAAGGTTAGTGAATTGCTATTCTTTGATCAATATAGAAACTGCAGACGCTTCATTTTTTAGAATAGTTGGATGGTATGTTCACTTCAATTTGGAAAGCCATCTGCAAAATCAACTGCCTTCAAATTCTAGCATAAACTTTGATAAATTGATTAACAAAAGGAGATGGAGAGATTTGAATTGAGACAAGATTGTTTATATATTTCCCTGTCAAGAACTCTGCTGAAAAAAGCCGTTCTCCAGTTGACGTAATTTTGCAATGATCTTACAATGAAATTGCAGAGCTTTTCAAGTAAAACATGGATTTTCTCAAAGGAAAAGGCTCCTTTCAAAAGACAATAAATAAAAATTTTCTAATGCCTTGCATAGGGAATGTAAGATTGCTTGATATGCAACTATTAGTGTCGAGTGCTTTATTGTGAAAGATTGCTTCTGTGAGCAAAGCTTATGTTTCCTCCTTTCTGTGCTTCCAGAACAATTTTGTGGTTCTGGTTGTTAGCTTCCTACCTCTATTGCCTTCGGTTAATGCAACATACGTTTCCTTCATTTCAGATTTCCATTCCATAAACTCTTCTTCAGTAAATGTTTTACTTGTGCGCTAATCTTGATGAAGATTATATTTCTTGGATTTCTTGAAAGATCGCCACCAACTTTATTAGAATAATAGACTCAAAAGATGATGAAGATACATTAATGAAGAGGAATATTAAGAATTCATCACTAGTGTTTTTAGTTTAAGCAAACTGACCAAGTAAAATTGAAAGACTACCGTTCAAAAAAAAAAAAATGGAAGACGGAACTGAGATTTAGTAACATGAAACTATAATTGGTTCATGCTTAAGTTCTAATCACCATTCAACTGACTGTAATTTTGCTTCGTACACATTCTTTAGTCATGATGTACATAATACTGGCCTTGATGTACTTCGTGCAATAGATTACAGTGTTTGAAGAGATACAATTTAGAACAGAGAATGAATAGATCTCTGTTTTTTTCTTCTGGATGATGAGTAATTTTCTTATGTCATAAGCTTTCTGCAGATTACATGTGGAACAGTGACTGCACTAGATTATTCAATGTTTCTTCTGAATAAATGGATCTTGTGTAACTATCAAATCATTCGCCAGTTTTGCTCAAATTCTTTGTTTCTGTTGTATCTTTGCGATCATTTTCATGAGTAGTGAGAGATATTCCTGATAAGTTTGATTTTTACAGGAATCACATCTGTTGGAGAAAGACAGTGAATCACGAGCAATTTCATCATCTGCAGATACCAAAGTTCAGTCCCGCTGCCCAGTCTGTTCAGGAAAAAACAGTTGCAGGACAGTTCGATCGAGGACAAAACTAATGAGCATCTTGATTGAAAAAGGCAAGCCTCAAGAAGCATGTTCAGTTTTTGACAATTTGATTGAAGATGGCCACAGACCAACTCTTATAACATACACAACACTTGTGTCTGCCTTGACTCAGCAGAAACGTTTTAAATCTATTCATCTACTCTTATCTAAAGTGGAAAAAAATGGTATAAAGCCTGATTCTATCCTCTTCAATGCTATGATCAATGCTTTTTGTGAAAGTGGGAATGTAAAGGATGCCATGAAAGTGTTCCGCAAAATGAAGGACTGTGGATGCAAGCCTACAACTAGTACTTTTAATACCCTTATAAAAGGTTATGGAAATGCCAGTAAACCTGAAGAAGCTTTAAAGTTAATAGAGTTAATGACTCAGGAAGGACACATGAAACCAAATCAAAGGACATATAACATTTTGGTCAGAGCCTGGTGTAACAAGAAAAAAGTAGAGGAAGCATGGAATCTTGTTCATAAAATGGTGGCCTCTGGTATGCAGCCAGATGTTATCACATACAACATATTAGCCAGAGCTTATGCTCAGAGAGGAGAGACAACTAGAGCTGAAGAAATGATATCGCAAATGCAGTACAACAGAGTGGCCCCTAATGAGCGTACCTGCGGTATCATCGTTGATGGCTATTGCAAAGAAGGAAATATGGTAGAAGCGTTGAGGTTCGTGTACAGAATGAAGGAGCTTGGTGTGCATCCTAATCTTTTCGTTTTCAATACTCTTATCAAAGGATATCTTGATATCAATGATTCTGATGGAGTAGATGAGGTCAGTGCTAAATTTATTTGCTTCAATGTTGTTCTAGATGTTAAATTTCTAGTAATTTCTTTCTCCCTATTTTTTGTTAAGATTATAGATGAACCACATGCTATTGATGTGGTTAGTAATTGCAGTCGGCAGGTTTCGTCCTGAAAGAAAAGAAAAATTACTAGGAATACAGAGATTTGTTTACGTATTTCAGGTTTCAAACAATTTCTTCATTTCAGGAATTATCAGATGTTCTGACTTCTGATTCCATTAGTCACAGGGCATAGCACACAAACGAATAAATATGTAGAAAACGGAAGAACCAAGAACGTTATTTTGTACACTGAATTTTCCATTTGATTTGGGTTCAGTATCGTTCTGGAGATGCTATGGGGCATATTCCTCATTGTGAAGACAATATATCTTAATTGCATAGCAATTTTAGAGAAAAGACCTAGCTCTTGTGTTATACTAGCTTGTGACTCAGGAAGTTTGCAGTACATTTTTTCTGATAGCTACAAGAATATTATTATGCTTTAAATTTTGACAGTAATTGTTAAATACTGTTCTCAACAGGCATTGACATTGATGGAAGAATATGGGATAAAGCCTGATGTTGTAACTTTCAGCACAATCATGGACGGTTGGAGCTCAGCTGGACAAATGGACAAATGCCAAGAGATCTTTGATGACATGGAGAATGCCGGAATTGAACCAGATATCCACGTATTCAGCATTCTCGCTAAGGGTTATGTGCGCTCTGGGGAACCGTGGAAGGCAGAGTCAGTTCTGGCCTCCATGAGAAAAGCCGGTGTTCACCCGAATGTTGTATTGTGTACTACCATCATCAGTGGATGGTGCAGCGTCGGAAGGATGGACCAAGCGATGATGATTTACGAAAACATGTGTAACATTGGCATTTCCCCTAATTTAAAAACCTATGAGACTTTGATATGGGGATTTGGGGAAGCAAGACAGCCTTGGAAAGCTGAAGAACTTCTGCAAGTAATGGAAGAGAAAGGAGTTCATCCTAAAAGGAGTACTCTCCAGCTAGTTTCAGATGCATGGCGCGCGATTGGTTTAGTGAGTGAAGCCAAGAGAGTATTGAACAATGAACAAACAGGTGAAGATGCTTTTGCAGATAACAAGAAAGATCAGACACCAGCAGCAGACTTAGAGAATTTGTATGACGAACAGAATTACAGTGCTTCTTATTCCAAACTCCTGCGAATACGCGGAGAAGCTATAACTAAGCAAAATGGTACATCTGCTGCAAAAATGAGAAGCAAAACTATCATCAATAACTCAATGACACCGTCCGAGACTATATGGATTGGCAGCAACACCAACTCAACATTTGTCTACCGAACGCACGTGTTCAGGAATCGGCCACTAGTTATTTGCAGAAAGCAGGCCCATGGCCAGGTTAGCTTGCATGGGAACTTTGTAAATTCTTATAGAATCATATCTGTACATTGACAGGGCAACATAGGAGGTACAGAAGGGAGTGATTGAATCAATAAGAATCCTCCATAGCAGGTGCCTGTAAAAAAAAGCAACGAGTGATGACGACGGTCCGCTTCATCAAGATTTCATACTGTAATTCCTAATTCATTACACAGCAGATACTGGTATTATTTCTGCAAATATAAGTGATGTATATTTTGATTTCTGAGGGGAGTTACTACCACCTTATGTTCATCAAAGTGATGAAAGTGATTCTCATGTTTATAAATCCTGAATTTCAACTTTGCCTTTGGTATTCTTAGTATTCTATTTTCTTCCTGCATATACGTTACTTTTGATTAAAAGCTAAGCTAACACAACACAAAAAAGACCAATGGCACACAGCGGCTACGATTCATTCGAGCCCATATGCTAACTTGCGGTCACCACAGAAACTGAAGGATCAAAGCTCCTGACCTGTGGCTCAGATTCACAACACAGATAGATTACTCCAATAACCCAATTTGTAAAATTTATGGAGGCAAAGCAGAGATAGCAAAGAGTGAGAGCAGTGGGAAGGAGAGGACTATAACAAATTGTCTGAGCAAATATAATCGGCAGATTGCTCTATCCATTTTGTTATTTAAGGATTATTTTAAGAATCTCTCTTTCTTCCAAGATAAAAAACCAGATTTTTTAGTTGGGAGTGACAAAACACAAAGATGATAATCTCTCTCCAACTCCTCCCTCCATTATCTTCCCCACATCACCCAGACTTCCAACCCCTAAACCCTCCCACTCTCTCTCTAAAACCCTTCACTACCCACAAATCCACAACACACAAAGCCTCCGCCTTTCACCTAAATCCCCATCATATCTCACATACCCATAAACTCAAAAGGCTTAATTGCCGAGCCATCAAGGACTCTGGGGAATCGGGAGGCGGCGGAGATGGAGGAGGAGATGAAAGTGGAGACGAAGGTGGGTTGTTGCCAGAGTGGGTGAATTTTACTTCTGATGATGCAAAAACTGTATTTGCAGCATTGGCTATTTCACTTGCTTTTAGGACGTTTGTTGCTGAGCCTAGGTATATTCCTTCTTTGTCTATGTATCCTACCTTTGACGTCGGTGACCGCATTGTTGCCGAGAAGGTACTCTGCTTCTATTTCTGTTTAATTCTTGTTGGTTTTCCGATTATGATTTTATTGTGTCTGCTCATTGCTTTGTGAATGAATGGCTGGGGAGCATGTTTATGTGATATAAAAGACTCGGGATTTCTTTTCTAGTTACCATCTGCACTGTTTGTACAAATGAATTCACTCGTATTTGGTTTGTCAAAATTAAAATCTGGTGTGATTTGAGAGGTTGATAATGTAGAAAAGACTTGGAAATTGTGTGCAATGCTTATTTGAGGAATGCCAGTGAAATTTAATAACTGTGGAACTAATAATTGAACTAATAATTGAACCTATTTATCTGTAATTCGAAGGGAATTGGCTCTTCGTTACCATTGATCGTATGAGTTGTGTAAATTGCAAGTTTGAATCATTAATTTCGTCACATTTGAATGGATTCATGCTAGCACAGTTTCTCTTACAATTTACGCGTAAAATCTAATGAATGTATGATCTAAAAATCTTCAGGTTACTTACCATTTCAGAAAGCCCTGTGCTAATGATGTAGTAATTTTCAAAAGTCCACCTGTTCTTCAGGAAGTTGGATATACTAACGAAGATGTATTCATAAAGAGAGTGGTCGCCAAAGAAGGTGATACTGTGGAGGTCTGTGAATCATTCACTAGCTTATTTTGTGTCATATTTATGTTTTTTTTTTATCTATAGCAACCATTATTTGGAAATGTTGTGATACTCTATAATCAAAGTATGCAATTCTGCAATTCTAGGTTCGTTCTGGAAAGCTTATTGTCAATGGCGTTGAGAGAAACGAAGAATTTATCTACGAATCGCCGTCCTATAACATGACACCAATTGTGAGTTCATTCAGTTCTTTACATTTTTCTGCAAAACTTTCTTCTGTTGCACTTATTCGTTGGAATTCGTGTGTTATGTGCCCGTGTGTATGTGCGCTACTTGGAGTATGCTGTGTTGCTATTGTACTACATGCTTTAGAGCTGTGAATTTTGCTATGTTGCTATTGTTCTACATGCTTTAGCTGTCAATTTTTTACACGATAACATTATTCGTGTGTATACGTGTATCATACAACATGAATGACACGAATTCGATTTTTGAAATATTTATGCCCCAAATAATGACATTTGATAGAAAATAGCACGAGCTCAATTAAAAATCACAGTTTCGGCTGCTCTTTTTATTCAGCATCTGGTTGTGTGATTTGTACTGCAGCGTGTACCCGAGAATTCAGTTTTTGTGATGGGAGATAATCGGAATAATAGTTATGACTCTCACGTATGGTAATGTCTCCTACTCTCATGGCATAATTCTGTCCTTTTTTTTTATTTTGTTCTGATAATATCTATAATAATTCTTTCTTCAGGGGTCCTCTTCCTGCAAAGAACATAATAGGAAGATCGATTTTTCGATACTGGCCTCCAAACAGAATTGGTGGTACTGTACTCAACAGAGGCTGCGCCATTGACAACAAGCAGGAGGAGAATCCAGCTCTGAGTAGCTCAAGCCAGTAAAGTTCTTGAGAGAACAGGACTTATTTCCTTAGTTTCTGAAGTTTCTGTAACATTGTTTTTCATCAAAGCAATTCTTCTGGAAAGGTTTTTGGGCCCCTTTCCAATGGCGTTTATGTAACTACATAATTCCAACAAAGTATATTTGGTCGATGCCTGTGTACATTTTTCGTAGTGATGTTTCGTGAGGAAAACACGACGGTGGCAATCTGAATGTAATTATTCCTGACAGCTTACACAGGCTTAGTCACGTCTGCACGAATCCGGCTTAAACGTGATGGGTTTGTTTCTACGAGAATCAACAAGTAAAGAACAAGCAAAACGCCATTTATGTTTTGACTTCACTAACTTCCCTACAACATGTCCTTGTGACCTAACTTCAAATACCAAATGAAGTGGAACGCCATTGTCACCAGTGCTTGCTAAGCTTGCCCCTGCACCATAAAGAGGAACCTTGGTTCCTCGTAGATTAACGTTCGCAATCCGGTGACTCTTCCTGGGTTGATAATGATTTCTCAACTGCAAGCAATCATCAAAATTCACCAATTTTACGCTTGAATCCATCGAACAGAGAGAGAAAGGGTGAGTGTTGATACCTGACCATTAGCAACAACAAGCTCGGAGTACATGAGGTTGACAGGAGCAGAATTAACGTAGATGCCGAAAAAAGTCGCCGGATTATATACACTCATTCTCATTGTACAATTCACGGTAAGCATCTTGGTAGGAACTCCGGTCAAGTCCGATCCTTGCCCGTAATACAAACTGTGTACACTCAAGCTCTACAAAACATTTAAACAAGATTCTCTTTTCAGAAAAGAATCATCTCAATCTCATAGATCATTTTTATTAGATTTCCAATTCGAAAATTGATACCTTTATGTTAATCTGAGGCTTAAAAGGCCTACTAGCGCACCAAATAAGCAAACAAAACACAGAAAACACAACACCACACCCCACCAATCCTATTATAACCTGACACCTCCTGAAATCCGCCACGCGGCTCTGATCGTCGTCATCAATGACTTGGAAATAATGGGGTTTAGAAGTAGAGGTGGAGCGGATGGGTTTGGTAGGACGGGAGTAAGGTCCGGAGACACGGCTGGCAGAAGAAGTAAGAGAGTGGCGGGAGTAAGTTGAAGGGTGGGAGGGTGAATCGGTGGGGGAGGTGTAGGAGGGAGTATGGTGGTTAGTGGAGGATTTATCACCGTCATGGGAAGGGCTTTGGACGTAGTAGACAGGGCGTTTGGGAGAAGATGGTGAGGATGATACTGAGAGAGTAGCAGTAATGTCGGATTCTGAATTGGTGTGAATCATTTTTGGAATTTTCTCAGTTTCTGATGACAAAAATGGAAGGTTTCGACTCGTGGGAGTAATAAAGAGTGGTCAGTGGAGAAGTGTAACTGTTGGAGACAAGAATTGGGTTTGGTGACACGTGGCAATGGTATTGTCATGTTTTTCTCTTTGTTTCCGTTTGAGAAGATCAGTTGTGTTTTAGTTACAAATAAAAAGAAGAATATGTCAACGCGGGTTTGTTGGAATGGTGTCGTGTCTAGGAGAATCGAATGAATACATAAAATACGAGTGCATCTATAACCGAACTTTGCATTATTCAAATTCAATTCATTTAAAATTTTACGAATTCAAGCTCATAAACGAGTTTTTGTTTGGAAAAACAGAATGAATCAATAAAACAATTCGAGAAAAGGAAATCAATTCACTGCTATAGCTTCAGGATTTAGGGTTTTTCCCCTAGTGAACCTTCTCGCAGAGAAAAACTAGAGCGAATAAAGAGTGAATGTGAGAAATGCAAGTTCTTTATCTACAAGACAATTTTCGATTGTAAAACAAGATCGACGAAGTCTTATGGACTACACATCCGAAGTAGGAATCACCAAAAAAAAAATTCTAAAAGAGTGGAAAACCAAAACCCAGATCAAACAATCCTATCTCCTGTATAATTGACCAAAGACTATATTCCCAAGCAAACGCTAATCGACCCTCTAGAAGTTACTGATGTTACATGCCCACCAGAACCGGACACCCGTCGGAACATTGGATATCGATGTGAATCCCGCCTTGTGAATTCTGCAAATCTGATTTTGCGGTCAGTCTGATGATTTCAAATCTGGAAATAGTTCAAGTAATATATGAGCTCCTCTGTAGCAATTTCTTCAATGTAAGCTTCTTTCAGATCTACTTCTATCCACTGTAATTCGTGAATCGAGTGTCGACAGGATTTGGGGCATTGACATTCCCCCAGACACAACAATTTCTGAAAATTGAAGAACATGTTATTAGGCACAATGGTCAGTAACATCTGATTGGAATGGGAAGCAAAGAACGGTATACCGAGTAAACAGTTCTGTTCCTGGGAACCATTTAATCAAGAGAATATTTCTGTGCACTTAGTCAAGAAGCTGAAGTTCAAAAGATGCACTTACCAATTCCTTCTCGGACTGAGAGATTGGGCCTGATTACATCATTGGTGTTGACTAGGAATATATCACCAATGTATAAATGATTTGTCGGAACATAAACGCAGCACAGCTCCTCTTCTCTAGAATAGTTCTACATTCAAGAAACAAAAAAACGATGATGCCAACATTAGCATCTATTTAATTTTGAACAACATCAGCTGTTCTAATAGGCAATGGTGAAGAGAATAAAGCAAGTAATATGTTAAGTTGGATTGAAGATATTTGAGGATTCATTTTTCTCATCTAATCTATTGAAGGCAACGATTCCGTTGTGGAATAAGACAATGGGAACTTATCACCAATGCCAGTCATAGCACTAATCATTGCACTTAATCCATTTTTCTATTACTTCATGAAATCATTACTACCTAGTGTGTGCAGCTCAATTTTTAAGAAGCAGTAGTGTGTCGGATCCTCTTCCATTCAAGTACTAGAAAGCTGAAACAACATAAGTGAACCATAAAAAAAAAAAAAGAAAGACTTATGCTCCGTTTGTTTGACG